>DWNK01000147.1:0-14028 GCA_018250315.1 Hyalothyrus neleus pemphigargyra | reverse complement strand
AAGTACCAGGCTTCCAGAACCAACCAGGCGGTCGTGTTGACACTAAAACTCGTGTGTGTATCAATGTGTACAAACCAGGTTAACCACCGACACTGTTATCTCCGGCAAGGGTTTCGGCCTTGCGTTGGGTGGCTTACAACAGGATAATAACAACTGTTTAGTATTTTAAGAAGATGCTTTGTTTACAAATAATGTTAGAGAATACTTGATTAGAGCAGTTACATGAAGTATACGATTTCGCCGAAATGAGGTCCTTCCTTAAACTCTGATTGATATTTTTCTTTTTAAAAAATAATAATAGTGTAATGTTACTACATATACACGTAAATTACTATACTAATAATATACGTAGTATACGTTAAATAATATACATAATAAAATAAGATTTACCTTTATTTAGTAATATTTTCCAAAAAAATATAATTTTCTCAGAAATAATGTTCATTAATGAATGTAAATAGGTTTGATCATAATATTGCAATTCTATTAAACTACCAAATACAGCAACAACAACAACAACAATTACAAAAGGACCTCATTCAAGTGAAGAAGTTAGTAAGTAAGTAATAGATTCTAAATCTAGTTTTATTAGGGACTCAGAAGACCACCAAACGCGAGAAGAGAACTCATCTAATAGAAAGGGACAGAGCAATCGGCCTTTTCATTCCCACACCCCAACTAACCTTGGGCTTAGGATGAATTTTCACGCGTAGGCTCGATTTGAAGAGCGGTTCCTCCTTTTCGCTAGATGGCGACAGTTCTGATTTGTTCGTTTGTGAAGATGGAGTCACTTCAGCTTTATCTGCCGTCTCCTCCTTCGGCTTATCGACAGCATCCGGTCTAACTTCGTCCGTGGTAGTTTCAATTTCAGCCACGCTTTCTTTCCCGTCCTTTATCGAATTAACGCGATGGCAAAAAATAATAAAAAACCGATGTAAGAAGCATCCAATGTGTCAATGAGACCACGGAAACATACAGTATGGTAACACTCGAGCGACAACGAAAACCAATGGTGGCAATGTAAACAGCAAATGAAATTGCCAAACACAAAAGTCATGAATTGGATTCATCAAGGGTCGCTTGACATGCAATAATTACTAAAAGTAACCTAAATCTATAAACTATGTTAAAATAAATTTACTAACATACTTTAAAGTTCTAAGAGGAAAATTCGTCATACCTACTTCAGAGACCTCGAGAAGCATGCTATGGATCTCGAAAATGTTAGGATTAAACGATATCACAGAAATGGTTGCTAGTAATTACTAAACATAAGAGCAGTATATGACACTAGCAATTATATTGTACTAGGGATGAAGGATAAGAAAGCTGATGCACAAGTAAATCGCGTTACTATTGCTGACAACTAAACTGAGTGATCCTTCGAATTAAATACGACAGCGGAATCTCTCAGTTATCTCTCTGGTTGAATTACTTATGGTGATATGAACAATAACAGATTAACGTCTTTTTAGGTTAATTTGCCTGCGAATGTAATTAATGATGATTAGACAATTTTAATATCATAAACTGCCTTATGTAACAATAATAAAGAAGACCTACAACTAATATTTCAATGTAACGAACTACAAATGAATAATACGAATCAAGAGAGACAGGTCCATCCTACTAAATACTGTAAACTTTTACATGCTAATTTGAATCTTATTGGCAAACGACAAAGACGCATTTAAAAATAGATACAAGTATCATCTTACCTTCATCGATGGTGAGTCGAGTTCATTCATGGTTGAATTGTTTTCGTCCACTACAATCATGGCGTATTCAACGTCATCGCCATTGTGATCTATGGGAACATTTGATAATATAACATAATTATAATTTAATGAAACAATATTTGTTAATTTTCTGACAATCATAGTATTGTCACAACAACAATAGCTTAAAGAAGCAGGTTGGAAATTGACTAAATTTTGAAATATCTATCCCGTTAAAAACAATGGATAAATGTATCTTGCTCAGTTCATTAGATAAGCAGTTAATAATATTATTTAATCTAGGTTGAAATTCAACGTTAATCGCATTTTATTACATTAATGAATAATAGTCTACTTAGTCTCTATGTATGATTTATCACAAAAATGAGTGCGGGATTAAATAGTTCAACTTTTACAAATATAATTAATCAAGCAAAAACGGGATTACTTTTAAAAACTTAAATACTTTTACTTGAGACAGAAGAATAAATGAATGCAATTTACACAATTTACAAGATAAAAAATAAATTAATCTCGCAGTCATTTTAGATAAAATATAAATCCATTGATGAACATGATGCATGCACGTGTGATGATCTGATGATGAAACATGATAGTAAATTACTTGTAAATTCTACTTTAATGATGAGGCAAATCATAAAAACATCAAAAGAAAAATTTTACAGCAGTGCTCAAGCGGTGCCAATTAACACTGTTTTGTCTTTTTGATTTTGGATTCGTCATCAATGAAAATATGTTGTACATATTTACCACACACATGTAACACACATTTATGAAATACAACATAAAAATATTTTACGAAGGTCAATTTTCATATTTATGTATAGTGTGTTGAGTAGGTATGTTAATTAAACTAAAATGATAAAGACAATACTGACACTAAGATAAAACCAACTATTTTTAAAACATTTATTCTGAGACAAAACAGTGAACGCGAACATCGACCATATTGAGTTTTGTTGAACGTTCACATCGCAGAATTTTCTCGGATTTTATTTATAAAGGAACAAATATTTTTATAACTTCATAAGTGTAATTAAAGTTTTGTTTAAGGCGACGTTAAACATATCTATTTATTCCTGTCTCCAAAAGACTACTCTAATTAGGCTCTAGTATTAACGCGTCAGGTTTCTAAAGTCGAGAATTTAACTGCCCCAAAATTTATATTACAATATCAGGAAAACTTTAGTGTAAGTCATAATTTATTATACGTACGAAACATCCTGCGACACGAACGTTCTGTGCAGGTCGTACGACCGGGTCATACCTGCGTGCGCGCGGTGGTAATTAGCGATGCGTGCGTGAGCGTGCGTGTTGGTGTGTTGGTGTTGGCCGCATTCGAGTTTGCAGTGCGAGTGGCGGTGAGCGGGGTGCCCACCGGGCAGGAACTGCGGGTACACGTGGTGCGACCACTGCGGGAACAGCGGCCGGGACCCTGCACCCGCACACCCGCACACCCGCACACCCGCCACCGCCAGGGAGGGACGACGACAATGGACGTGATGGGAGCAGGGGAGTAGGAATAAGTAGAAATGTAGAGAAGAGGTAGGTAGAGAATTTAGAGAACGATGGAGGAAAGAAAAATGTCCAAATGGATGTACGGAAAGTTATTGTAACAAAGTTAGAGCAGAATTTTGATGAAAAATAATTGATAGATATGAAAATAAATTAGATAAATATACAGAGTAATGAAATTGGCAAAAATGGTGCAATTAGAAAGGAGAACGATGCTCGAATGTGCAAGACATTGATGATATAAAGTGAAATATTATAGAGTTAACGAATTGCAAGGAAATTGCAAGGGGGACAAAATAGTCGGGAGTTTCAAGAAAAACAAATGTGAAAGTTAAAATATGAATAAAGTAAATAATAGAAACATCAACAACAAATGTAAACAAGAAGAGGATATTGATAAAAAATGTCAATATTTAAAAATAATATAAGACACAGACACAAAGACAGAAGCAAGCCAAAGTCAGCAGGTAAATAGAAAATAACATGTCAGAGAACGCATGACAACATTGTAATACAATAGGTGTGGAAGAATTACAGTCAGAAATCAATTCGTAAGCAGCATGTAGTACAAAGGAATCAGTTAAAGTGTGTGATTGTGTAGTGTAGGAATAAATCGATGTTTGACCGTAGCAGACAGTACAGATTTGTGCGATGAAAGTGTCGATATTCGAGCATCGCAGCGGTCGTGTGGTAGTACCGTAAATTTTACCAGTGTCCAAACCGTGACGCGATATCAAGCGGCGTGAAAAAGAGGAGAAACGACACACTTCAGATATACAGCTCAATACGTAAACTTCAGTGTTAATACGTCGCTATCAAAACGTTAATTTGAATTTTACTAAAATATTTTTTTTTTATTTAATATAATTAAAAGTAAATAACAAACAATTTCACAAATAATTTTTTTGCGATACGCAATTTAACAAGTTAATTGACTACGCAATAAAATTGTATATAATAAGAAAATTACATTTTATAAATATAAGCCAATGAATTCTTTGAAATAAAATACGTTGACTAATCTATTAAAATTAATTTTGAAAGCGACTTTGTGAGTAATGATAATCTAAAAAATGTTTCCGTTCGAATTATATAAACTCTTGACGCTATTCCTGTGAATGACATACTTAATTACCGTATTTATAAATAATTAGTGCCAAGCGTAAAAAAGAAGCAACCGAATAGCAAACTTTAACAAAAGTAAAACTAATGAAACTAGGCTTGTTTAAGTATAAAATAAACTAAATATTTTACTGAAAAAATAGGTTAGGTATTGTTTAAAATTATTGGCAACTCTACTGTGCATGGCACTACATGAATGTAATGATAGAATGAAGTCATTGTTATCAACTCTATTTACATTATTATCCAAAAATGTTATAAGGAAAATTTAATTCTAAATAAAATAATAACCAAAAATTATACGAACATAACATTACAACGGCTTGCGAATTTTGAATATGGCGTAACACAAAAAAAATTAAGACTCTATAAATATAAAATAGAAATTAAAAAAAAAAAACCTTGAAATAATAAGGCAAACGAGCAACTTAATGAAATCAAACTTAACTTAGACGGCCCTTGTAAGTAATAAAAAAGGTATACAATGACCAACAGCAAAGGCGTGCACCGTAACAGATTATAGAAGAGCATTGCACTTGATTGTGACGTACAAACATAATATTTAAGAAATATATTTTTTATACTATATTGTTTTTTATCGTTTCGTGCAGAAAATAAATCTGTTACAATAGCAAATCCTTTGGTAGTCAGTAGTTAGTTTTGTATTTAATGACCAGGTTACAATAGTCCGGCACTATTGAAATGGCTTTAAACTAAAAAAAAACAAATGTTCACATTATATAGAAAAGATCCCAATTAGAAAACCCAATAAGTAGTAAATAAACGTAATATAATTAGTGCTGTAACGTAAGTATATTCGGCCAGTTGCATGACGAACCCAAATATTAGCCCAAACTATTCGATCCCATTAATACCTCAGGAAACGCATCCGTGATCGACTTTAGATAGAACAGACAGAATCAACGTATAGTCGAAAGGTTATTCTTCATTACATTATCTTTTGGATGGAGTTCCATCGAAATATGAATGTGAAAAAAAATGAGGCACTTAATACGAATTTTTAATAAACATACTTGAGTTCCCATGGTGAAGAAAACTTTTGATAAATTAAAACTTTAGGAACACCTCTATTTAGAATTACAGAACCATTGGAAAACGTAAAATTATAGAAATTAACGCATAAAATTTCTAATTAGAACCGGTTTAGATCGGTTACCCTAAACCACCTAAACTACTTGACCAATCAGAACAAGTAAAATGGCTAATTAAAACCAACTGGAACACGTGAAATGGCTAATCAAAAGTACCAGGGCAGCATACGTACCGTGGTGGTCGTGCGCGTGGTGCACGCGGCGCGCGCAGTCGGGCGGCGCGTGCGCGGGCGGCGCGTGCGCGGGCGGCTCCAGGATGTCGCGGTACTTGGACACCATTAGCACCGAGATGAAGTACACTATCGCCAGCGACAGGAACTGCGCCTGCTTTGTCTCCTCCTGGAAAAGGTAACACATGCATACATAAATTCATTTTTCTATAATAAGATCTTCTCAAGACTGTTACACCATTTACCAGACAGGGCATTTAAGTGTAAGGTAGATTCATAGATATTTTACACAGCCATTAGCTCTCAACTCAACTCCATGTAAAAAGGACCCCATCTAAACACAGATTCTTTACCATTCCTGAAGATCCCCTCATGTACAAGTGAGGCAGCATCGACACCTTGACACCACCAGGTATGGCAGTGATACCTTCCCGGTCTAACTAGTATGACTAGTTGGTAGACTAGTATGAATCTACAAAGGTGGGACGCTAAAAAGAGAAACCAAATAAAATTTATTTAAATCTAAAAAAAGGCGTTGAATATACCCAATATTCATCCAGTAATAAGTATAAATAGATAATGTATCCCTCCCCCTCATTCACACTCACTTCCGATCAAATTACCTTTCAAACAAATAAAACTACATTGAAATCGATTCATCCGTTTAGGAGACAGAAACAAAAATACTAACTGAGACACACCTGTCAAACTTTTGTCTCCTCTTTTTTGTCGGAGGTAAAAAATAACGAATTAAATTTTTCACGCTAACGTATATCTATGGTATAAGGACTCTGACGGAGAGGGATATTATAAGTATTAGTATAAGCAAGATGATGATTATGCGAAAAATGTGCCTTATTATAACCCTTTTTATTTTAATATCTATATCCAGCGTCAAAAAGTTACTTATAATTCCAATAACCTCTCTGATTTGTTTGATGAGTTTAACAATAGTGTTATAGTTCCAAAAAGGTCGCGATACGGTTGCGATGTTGTCGCTACTCAATTTGATATGCAAGTGGTACAAAGGAAAAAAATGCAGACACGATGCAAACACCCGTTAACTATACTCACTACAAAAAAAACTTTCTAACTTACCGAAATGAAAAATGTTGCATATATGTATGTTATGTTGCGTATAACTAATAAATGTTTTCTGAATATTATTATTCATATTTAGCCTAACTAGTTCATTAAATAAAATATATAAGTAAAATTTATGAATGTACTTACAACATCTCTATAGATAACAGCCCGTAGTCTATTTACATCCATGTCTTGAAGTAATCTTTCCGGGTCCTTTACTGGGCTTGATGCATCTGCCAAACTTGCCACGACACTCTGTTAAAATTGTACAAACAAAAAAATTTTAATTACATGATTCTATAACCATCAAAATTAATAAGGCCCTTCAAAAGTTCGCATTTTATAGCCATTAAAATAGCCAAAAAAAAGAAAATTGAAATTAAACGTGGTTTTTTTTTACGTAAATGCTTAAGCAATATTGTAAATAATATATATCTCTACTTATCAAAATTGTACTAATTTTCATTAAACACATGTTACTATCATGCCAAACATTACAATATAATCACAACTTTATTACACTGAACTATATACCTCGTCTGCCGAAAAATTTATTATTTTAATTAATTCATTTTAAATTAACCCTTTTATGCTAACGTGAAAAATACAAGGATAACAAAGATCCAAGGAAGTTATAAGTATGGCACCCTCTCTAAAAAAAGGCCTGTTGGATGAAAGAGAAAGATATTTCTTACTTACTCGCACGTTTATTATATTCAGACATTAAAAATCTGGTCTCAAATGAGTCCCAAACAATAATATTTTGTCTCTTTCCCAACCAATAAGAAAGAAAGAGATGCCAAGTTTTGGTGTATTTGTTGAGTCTGTCTCCGTCCTTGTTTTGCTGTGTAGTTGTTTACATAGACAACAAGAACGGAGCTATTAGGCGACGTCATCTGTTTTTTCATCAAAGTGAACTTGGCCTTATAAAAAAATAAGTAATGTCCAATTTTAGTATCAAAATACCAGAAATTCATACGTGCTGAGAAGACAACTTTGATTTCACTAATAAAGGGCACTCACACCGCTTGGTTAGTTAAAAATCCAGTTCAGTCAATCAAAATCTTAATGATCCAATTAGTAAATCACACGCCTAACAAAGTACCAGGGTCGCATATCCTTACAAGAGGTTTTACCTTAGCGTCTGTATCGTCGGCCCGGCCGGGGCGGGGGGCGGCGCACCGCTGCCGCTCCTTGCACTCGAGGCAGTTGCGCACCGCACACGTGCACACCTGTAGCACACACACTAGCTACCACTACCGAACTATGCAACTGAGCCCTGCTGTTTATGCTCGCCTGGTACGCGATGGTATAGTTTTTAACCCGTTTTCTGACATAGATTTTTTTGTGATTGTAGCCGTCAAGGACAAAACAGCAGAGCCTGTTTGGTTTAATTGAAATAAAAAAAAACTATTAAAATCTCATACACACACATCGTTTTACAGGCTATCGTACTAATAATGAAATTTTATTTGAAACATACTGAAACAAAAAAATCGAGTAATTATAAAGCTCATATCTCGTCATTAAAGATTTTATGAAGTATGATTGACTATAATTTCTATTCTATGTAATGAATACTAGAAAATCTTAAAAAAATTATTTCAATACAGTACTTTACAAGGTATTTATTAAGATAGTTCCACGAAAAAATCTAATTTTACCAATGGCAATAAATAACGATATTAAACTACATGTACAAGAAAAAGTTCGTAAGTCTAATAATTTTGCTATTTAACAAACTCCCTATTGCTATATTGAACAGTCAAACACATCACTGGATCATTAATGAACTTATCATCATACGTACATAATTTATACGTTTTAAATCGCTCGATAAGATACAATTGTACGAGCTATTTGCTATCATGTAACTACTTAACACGTTATCATTCCGTTGCAAAACCTTTATAGCGATCACGGTAATCAATTGCGATTGACAATTTTGCGCCGTTGATAAAATGAACTTAGGTTTTATGTAAACCTGTGTGCACGTTACATAATAGGCGTGCAGAAAGCAATGCAAGTTGCAACCAAACATTTGACGTAAAACCGCCAATCGCAACCGCCCGTGCCCCTGTCCCGCACTCACCAGTCGCAGGCACTGGCGCAGGATGCCGCCACTGGACATGTTCTTCTCGGCTTCTAACTCGGCGAAGTTGAGCGCGGAGGCGAAGATTAACACGTCGGCCATCGACACCAGCCGCTGGAGGAAAGTAACAGCCACTTCCACCGGCATGCCCTGCGTCGGCTCGATTACGTCGAGCTCGTTCTGAAGGTAGTGATAAAAAAATATTATCTACTTTGTTATCATCACAATCTCATCATCGGATCGAATATAATTGGAATCTCATTGGATTATTCCTCTCGGACTTAGTATGTAAATTTCTCTACGATTCCCGCAATTTTTTTCTTTAATGATCAGATAAATATATACATATAATTAAAAAATTGTATGTGGAGGTTTTATGTTACATTATATACGATAAGGACAAATTATTATTCTAATATTTCATGAAAGCAGTGAACTTATAATAACTACATCCATAAATGCATGTCTACTGTGAGATCAATGGGGCATAGACAATCTACCAACAGTCCACAGTTATTATTTATCAGGCGAACCTTTCAGCACAGAAAAATAGTACAATAGTACAAAAGCTTCACTCTGAGGACCCACGAGTTCTTAAAGTTAGGCGAGGAAGGTTCCTATTCTATGGTATTACTTTTTTAATTTTTACTTCTAGCTCGGACGCGGGACTATCAAATTTAATACACAAAAGTTGGCAGGCTTGGTACCCGAGAGTATAAAAGTGTGTAAAAAATAAAACATTTACATTGTACTTTATTTGCAAAAGTGACAACCGCACAGTCACAGCCCTGGCGGCGGTGGGTGCATTTGAGCTGTAGATATTAACACTAAATCCGATACGGTGTAACATAGCCCTGCTTTCAGGTTGAGTAGTCAACAGTAAGGGCTCACGTTGGGCGAGGTGGCGGAGGCGAGCAGCGGCAGCAGGCCGCCGCACGCGATGATGAGGTTGTCGGCCAGCTGGCTGATGAGGTGCACCGTGTTCACCACGAAGATCGCGTTCTCGCTGCTGTTCACGAAGTCGATCACCGACTTGGTCGAGTGACTGCGCCACACCTGTTCGCATCGAAACATAGCCATGTTCAAACGACTGCCTTTTGCTCCAGTATTAACAATTTAGCTGTATTTGTTAGAGAAGTTTTAAACATTTTGTTTTTCAAATAAGTAAAAGACCTGTTTGTAAAAAATTATACTTATAAAAATAGGCCCTATGATTTCTATCGCACTATAATTTGTTCCAATCCTTATATTTATGTTTATCGGAATTTTAATATAGGTTAAACTTCACAACAATTTCTCATTTATATTATGATGATATACGGGACGATTTGCGATTAAACCGTATGTACATCTTCATGCAAATATTGTTGCCAAGTTTGAACATGTCATAATTGCAAATTGTTTATAACAAACTTAAAATAATGTAAGTACTATACAGACCATATCACATTAAAATCCAAACAAAATTACTTCACAAAATAACATTATGCATTCAATCACCACTATACTGTTCTGTACTCTCTGTACTATATTATAGTGTTCATAATAAAATAGTTACTTTCAATCAAACATACCGTTCAAACTATATTCACGATTATTTCAAAATATTTAATATCACACAACTAATCCATTGTAACTTAATCGATACCTGAATATCGGTCTCAAGCGAGAACAGCACGTCGGACAGCAGTCGCTGGTGTATGTAGGACCAGCGGAACTCCGGGATCCTGAAGGGCGGTCGGGTGGGCCCCGGCGAGAACATCGGCCGGCTGCACCGCGATGGCCGCCTCGTTTCTGTAACAGTATAACACGATTCGGATGTCACCTTTTATCTCTCCACGAATGAGGGATGTTTGAGAGCATATATTTTTACGCTACGTCAAAGTTAGTGGATCCAGTCTGTCCTTATAAAACTCGGCACGAAAAAATTATACGATTAACTATTTTCTTAAAATGTTAATGTTATTTTCATTTTATATTTATATTATTATTATTTGTTGTTAAGGCGACCATAGTAATATGCATAATGTGAAAAATTTCAAGAGTGTAGCTATTGCAGTTCGTAAGATAGAGTGTGACAGACGGACAGACGCAAAGACAGCGGAGGTACACTTTACTCGTACCTATACGTTTGTTCCATATCAGACCATAAAAATAAAAATAAGAATTTATGATAATTAATTAAAAGGATAAAAAATTTAATAATAAAAAAATTAAGTAAATCTTTTCGATTCTTACCAAAATGGTTAGAATCAACTTGAGTACTCGTAGAAGCACTTCGCGGCCGCCTCGGTGACGTTGAAGTGTTTGTTCCTTGAGAGGCGACACCCTCCGCTCTACTGCCGTCCTGCTTTATCTCGCTACTATCACCAGGTAAGCTTACACGTCGTTTCTCTCTCTCACTCTCCCTATTTCTATCCTCTTCCGCTTCATGTTCCTTCTTATTTGCGAGCGAAATATTTTCACTGATAGTTGAAATTGGAGGTATTTCGGGAGACTTCTGTCCTTCGGGTTCATTAGACTCCTCTCTTTGGTTTTCTTCTTTGGGAACATCATCTGTTTCTTTCTCCGGTAATTCCTTCTCAGATTCGTCTTTCGATATCTGCTCAATGTCATGATCGACTGCTAACTCACTATCTAGCGGCAGCACATCGCTTTCTTGTGGTAAGTCTGTTAGCCTTTCTTTCTCAGGGCTACTGTGTTCACTCATGATGGCTTCTTGGTCTCCACACTTCGACACTACTGTCAATATTATATCATTGACGATATCACTGGCAATAGTTTCAACTGTCTGCTTCTGGTCCAGTATATCTTCAATGTCTTGTTCTAAATCGTCTCGGCCATTAGGCGTGTTTCCCTCGGAATGCAATCCTCCAGAAATAGCGCCGGAATCTGTATCATCATCAGCCTTTGACCGCACTGTCTCTAACGCGGTCGTAAGTACATCATTAACAATATTGATCGCAATGTGTTTTGGATCATCGTTGGTCACGATTTCATCTGAAATAGTACCTTCAGTCTTATCTTGGATTTTCTTTGGGCTCGTTGCTTCACTTGGTGTCAAGTATAGTTCGGACGGATCAGACAGTTCCGATTCTCTTTCCGTTATAACATTCAATGCATCTGCTACCCGCTCCGGACTAGCTGTCTCGCTTGCCGATAGACTTGATGGAATGCCTTCGCTTTTATCAGTATTATCATTATTGTCCTCCCTAGAGACATTATCTCCCACATCTCTAACAGGAATGTAGTCAAGACTGCCTTGTCTCGTGAGAGTCTTATCAGTTTTCTCCGAATCGGCTTCAATCGTTCCGATTCCCGATTCCGAACTCTCTAGTAATTTATTCTCGATAATAGATTGTACTAATTCGTTTTCAGTA
Source organism: Hyalothyrus neleus pemphigargyra (assembly GCA_018250315.1). Lineage (NCBI taxonomy): Eukaryota > Metazoa > Arthropoda > Insecta > Lepidoptera > Hesperiidae > Hyalothyrus > Hyalothyrus neleus. Next base: position 1,812 of record DWNK01000147.1, on the reverse strand, counting down.
TTGAGCAATTCTGGCTTGGACGTCTCGCCATCGTCGACGGCGTGTTCGACCTCATTATCTGTACTATATTTAACACTATCACAACCGTCATCTTGGGGCACTTCGGTATTAACAACTTCCTTGACAGGACTATGCACCTTACACACTTCACTATACACTACTGTAGTCCGACCGTCCTCGGCGGGTTCACTCGTACTAGTCTTCGGTTTGGAACATATGCAATCGCCTTCGACTTCTCGTAAGGACAGGCCCTTGCCGATCTCGGTTTGGGCGGCGTGGTTGAGCACGTTCTGCTTCCTGACGGATACCGGCTCGCTCTCGCTCTCGGTGTCGGGCACGGGCTTGGCGCCGTCGGCGCGGCGCTCCCAGCCCGAGATGGTGGAGATGGGCCGCTGCTGGCGCTCGGCCGGGTCCGTTATGTTGTCCGCGCGCCGTTGCTCGTAGTGCTCGTACATCTGCGCGAATTGCAACTTGAACTCCTCGTACGATACCTGCGACACGGGGGACACCAATTAGAGATTGAAATTGGGTTAATTACTCCGGTATGATAAACCCGGAAATTGAAAAAAGTAACAGTGTATTTAATTTGAATTTGAATACGAAAAGATCGATAAAGAAAATAGACAAATATTAACTCCGGCAAAAAGTTAGAAGTACTTACAATAATGCTTCTGTTCTATTTATAGTTATTTTCACATATAGGACCAAATATCAACTAAACAAAGGCACTTAAAGTTCAATATAGAAATTTTATCAGAAAATAACAAAAATATACCAATATATTACTTAATTGTTACTATAACAAAAAATATAGCTGAACATTTAATTAAATTAAAAAAAAAAACAATAAATTTTTCATATGGCAATCCTATTCATTACACGTCAAGTCCCACCTTCGAATGCACAATCGCTAATGTGTCCACCCACACGCGCCATCCGCCGTATTCGTGTTTGATCGCGTGGTGCAACAACATCCTGAACAGCGAGTACACCATGTCCGATATCTTCTGCTCCTCAGCATTCTTTGGATGTATGTACGCCATCGCGATCAGCCACTCCTGCCACACCGACATCTGGAGTACTGTTCGTCTGTTCTCCCTGTTGTTACTGCATAAGAGCGTCATATCCGATAGAAACAGCTTCTTCACTTCGAGTAATTGCTCCGTTTGTTTCGATTGCCGGATAAGCGTCGCGACCACTTTTAGGATCACTGTGGGGCAAAAAGCATTGTTTAGATTAATGAACGAAGATAATTTTTACCAATATTGAAAAGGGTAAGTAGGTAGGTACAAATTGTAAACAGAAACCAAGAAATCACGCTTTTCAAGAAAAATGAATATTGAGTTTTTCTTGAACAGCGTGATCTCTATTTAAGAAGAGTTTATAACATATTTCAAATCAACAAATAATATTAAATTGATATTTCATAACTGATATTTAACTATGTATTATCTTATTTTAAAATGATGTAAAAAAATCTTTTCTATAGTAACGTTCTGTACTACATGGTAATCTTGAAGCTAGGAGAATTCTCTGCATCCCATCTTTCCTATCGCCAATGCTAAGGTTAAGGGATGGACCATTATCCTTAGCATTGGCGACTACTCTGGTGTTGCCAATGTTCATAGGCGGCGATGTCTACTAACCATCAGGTATCGCTTATCTTCTATAAAGAAAAAAAATAAAGAGAAAAACTGACTGGGATTCTCGAGGCGGAAGTGCGGCTGCGGCTCAGGGTGGCTGGTGTACAGGATCTGCTGGCCGACGTGCTCGGTGAGCAGCTCGTACAGCGCGTTGTACGCCGGCAGCGAC
>DWNK01000146.1:0-14032 GCA_018250315.1 Hyalothyrus neleus pemphigargyra | reverse complement strand
AGTAATTATCACTTGCTATACGGTGAAGGAAACCATCGTGAGGAAACCTACATACCTGAGAATTCTTAAAAAAACAAAAAAGTTCTCACAAGGTATGTGAAGTCTACCAGTACACACTTGGCCAGCGCGGTAGACTATGGCCTAATTCTTCTCATTCTGAGAGGAGACCCGAGCCCAGCAGTGGGACAATAATGGGTTGATGACAATGTACATTAATTCTCGAGGTAAAAATCCATGCTTGTGATTGCTTGACATATAACCGACCAACAAGCGTGGATTTTATTTTAGTGCCTGCTGCGCCGGGGTGATGAGTTCGATTCCCACCCAGAACATATATTTGTGTGATGAGCACGACTTTTTGTTCTGTATCTGGGTGTACTCGGGTTTTATGGAACCTTAAATGCATTTACAGAACCTTAAAATATCTAAAGAGCCTCTGCTTCATTGTGAAAGTCTTTAAGATGTGTTCAGCTGGTTTCAGGATCTACCCGTACAGATAAATTACAAAGGTTTGCAATTTATTTATATAAGCCAATCGAAGAAGCGGGTGAGATACCTGATGGTAAGTCACCGTCGCCTATAAAAATTTGCAACAATCCCAATGTCGCCAATGCTACGCTGGTTTTGATGGGAAAAGGGATGGGATGTGATAGCAAGTATAGGAAGGATGTAAAGAAGGACGCTGGCTCTCAGGCGCACAATCGGAACACGAAACGCCGCTATTGTGGGTAGACTCCGGCTTGAAGGTGGTCGCTAGCAAGTTAGATCACAACATGGAACCTTACCACTATAGTTTGTAGTATTTGGTAGAATAATGAATAATGACAATGGGGTATCCCATTATCATTAATTTACCTATTAAATATCATTACCCCATTATCATTCATTTCGGTCTATAGTTGCTGGTGTTCATCCAACTGTCCCTACCACTCCATCTACCACGTGGGCCACCAAGCCTCCCGCGAGCACTACTAAACAGGTAAATATTACATTAAAATAAAAATAATTTGATGATTTGTTTTAAAATTAATTATTTTTCTATTATCCCTTTATCATTATTTCATCGAAATTATCAAGGATTTTGGGAACAGCATATTATGCTATATTATGTCATTGTTAGAGTGTTGTAAGGGAGATAGGTGAAAATATTTATAAAAAAGCTAAAACTCCTTATTTCTAATTCATTCCCCACTTTTTTGTTTTAATTTTTTTTATTTTAGTTGATCAAACAGATTACAAAGGTTAAAATTTGTACATATCCGCCAAACCGCGTAACAGTTTGTCGGCAGCACTGTAATTTTTGTATTGTTTTTACGAATATCTCTAAATATTGACGTCGTTGAATTTTTTAATATTTTTCATTAGGTAAAAGTTGCCTTAAACTTTGTATTTATTTTCACAGACATGGCCTCCGATGTATCCCACGCAGCCGACCAAACCACCATCTGACCCGATAGTAGACCGTTCGTGTGGTATGAAAAATGGACTTCAAGTAAGTATTTGAGTTGTTGATATTTTTGAAAAAGGGTTTTTGGAAAAGAATTTTAATAATAGTTTCCGCCCGCGGATTCACTTGCGTGGACTTTAAATTATCTACTAATAAAACAGTATCTATGTGCTAAATTTCCGCTCAACGGTTTTTGCGCAAAATACTAACAGTAACATTCATTCATCCATACAAACTATCGCATTTGTAATATTATTTTCACTTTTTATACTTCTTTACCCCGCATTTTCTCGTTACGCGAGGTCGGCTATCTCGAGGCTTAATCTTAATTTAATCATACTCTGATTCTTAATCTTAATTCAATAGGTTTGTTTTCTTAATCTTAATACACTATCAAATGAACGTAGGAAATAATAACGTCCACCTGATCACTTACTTATGGTTTATGTTATGCTAAAGTAGGTAGGTAATTCAATTCAATTCACCGTCATATCAATGTCTACTAATATTATAAATGCGAAAGTAACTCTGTCTGTCTGTTGCGGTTTCACGGCCAAACTGCAAGACCGAATATTGAATTTACTATCGAGATAGTTTGAAGTATAACATAACATAGTATAACATAGAAAAAAAATAAGGTACTTTTTTTTCAAAAATCTACCACTATTGGGATGAAGTATCAAATCAAGGACGTTATTAGTAGCCAAAGGAGCAAGTAAATGCAAGGAATATGTCTACCTATATTTTGTTTATCTGACTATCATTCACAATTTTCTTTCTTAATAAAATTATAGACGTACGAGAGCACATACGAGTTGCAAGACGAAGAGCGCATTGTGGGCGGACACAACGCCGAGTTGAACGAGTGGCCGTGGATCGTGGCGCTTTTTAATGGCGGCCGGCAGTTCTGTGGCGGATCTCTCATCGACGACAGACATGTGCTGTCCGCAGCGCACTGTGTGGCCCAGTTAGTAACTAATGGCATCATACTAGCTCCAAAATAGTTCAACCTCGGGGCCCATAGACCCTAGATTTTCCGTCAGCACCAAAGCCGCGGAACTGGGACGACCACATACGTAGCTCCAAAATGATTTTATTTTTTATACACTATTAACCTTAGATCTATTAACTATTATAATATTACACTCTTAGGTACCAACCCTGACACCTATTTTGTTATAAATTTGAAATTCCCGCGTCCGAGGAAAAATTTAAAATGAAAAAAAAAAATGACACAATAATGGTTATGATATTTTAGTATGAATAACAACAGCGGTTATGAACCCAGATTTCGGAAACCCGGTTCCGTAACCACAATCATCGGCGGTTCAAAGCTCACAGGCCAGGTGCGTTCGTTCCGTTAGGTAGAACTTCTGCATTCATTTTTACTGTGAATACTGTGAATTTTTTGTGTCTGTGGAAAGGTGTGAATGCATCTGTGATCGACTCCAGATAAAAATCCTGTTCCGCATGGAGTTGATTACAAATTCTTGTGGGCGGTAGTGACTTTACTGTCCCACTCGCTGGGCTCGGGTCTCCTCTCGAAAAAATTAGGTACTCTACGCTAGGTGGTACGCAGTGCGGATTGGTAATCTTTACAAAGCTATGAGCTTACGTTTGTGAACGTTTCCTTACGATGCTTTCCTTTACCGCTAAAGCAAGTGACAAACATGCTTTGTCTCACTGATAAATCTCCGCTTTCTTCCAGTATGACCTCGTGGGATGTAGCTCGTTTGACTGCCAGGCTCGGTGATTATAACATCAAAATAAACACAGAAACGCAACACATTGAAAGAAAGATCAAGAGAGTAGTAAGGCATCGCGGGTTCGACATGCGCACTTTGGTATGTTTTGTCGTGTTATAAGACCCAATTAGAGATCTTATTCTCACCTCAGTTCAAGAAGTAGCATCATAACTTTTACATGGGCCGATTTATTTACATGTAATAAATACCTCAACGTGGTGTAGTATTGATATCATTATAACATATTAAATGTAGGTTATTTGTATCTTTATCGAGATAAAGTGATTAACAATTATCCTATATTTGCACGATTTACATGGCACTTAGCACCGGTCGATGCTCCCAGCATCGCCGCCGTTATCTTTGAGACACAAGTAATAAATTTCTACTGTAATTACAGAATTGTTTGGTGAACTGTTTATAATATTGTACAAGGGTGGTAAAACTCTTTGTCGCCGTCATATTAATTCTTCATATCTTATTGACACTGATGCTACAAAAAGTCGATGGTAATCTTCATACTCACTTCAATTTCTATTTCCATTTAAAAATATATTTTTTTATTGATTTCAGTACAATGACGTTGCCATCCTAACTATTGACCAGCCCGTAAGCTTCACGAAAAATATCCGCCCAGTCTGTTTACCCAGCGGCGGTCGAGCCTATGCTGGCCTTATTGCTACTGTCATTGGTTGGGGAAGTCTGAGAGAGGGTTTGTTATTCTATATTTTTATTAATTTAATGATTAAATTGTATAGGTACCATATTTTTCTTTTGCTGCAATCAATCAAGTTGATGACTACAAACACCAACTGGGACCGATTGTAATGACATGCATCTTACGCAGTCTCGTAAAGTAAATTTTATTTATTGTAACACTCAAAATATGAGTGTAATTTAACACAGATCTTAGTTAGTAGATAATTGCTCTAGAAATTATATCATGAAATATATCGCAAACCATGAGCTATCTTCGTTGGGTACTTCTGTGTTATGTTTGACGTCGTTTTAATTAACACTTACAGGTGGTCCGCAACCATCAGTGCTTCAAGAAGTGTCAATTCCTGTATGGACTAACTCCGAATGCCGGCTCAAGTATGGTTCCGCCGCGCCTGGCGGTATAGTCGAGCACATGCTCTGCGCTGGTAAAGCTAGCATGGATTCCTGCAGTGTAAGTTGTTATAAAATATTGTTTAAAACACCTAACCATAAAAATTAATATAACTGTGATATTATGAATCTAAATTCAAAATCCCTAGATTTTTCGATTTCCTCATCCTGTGTAGGTACATAACGAAAGTTGGTAGTTGATAAGAAAATTTAGATATTTATAAAATACTTCCTTAAATGATGTATACAGATATAATAAAAATAAATTAACCAACAGATTGTCGCTATTGAAATTTTGAAAAAGAAATTATTGTAAACCTAGTCAGGTGTCCACTATTAAAATCCAAAAAAAATCCTTGACCATTTTTTCAAATTTCACTGACCAATTTTGTACGATTTAAGAAGAAACTTCAATTATTTTCCGAAATGTAGATTATTATACAATTTCGGGACAAGAACAGTGTAATATCTAATTTTTCTCTGACTTTCCCTGAGTCTTCTTCGATTTCGCTGACTTTCCCTGCCCACTTTGAGCGTCCTTTCCCACTTTGAGCGACTTTCCAGAATGTGGAAACTCTGCAAATCCTTAATATTTGTTTACAGGGCGACAGCGGCGGTCCCCTGATGGTGAATGAGGGTGGACGGTGGACGCAGGTTGGTGTTGTTTCGTGGGGCATCGGCTGCGGCAAGGGGCAATACCCCGGCGTGTACACGCGAGTCACTGCCTTCTTACCTTGGATTCAGAAAAATTCCCAGTAGATTCCATGGATAGCTTGGGCCAAGTACAAAGAGTGCTGAAGATGTAAGCTGCTTATTAGGCGTTTTTTTCCTTCCAAGCCTATTAGTATAAAAAAGTAATAAACGGCGCTTTATTTGGCGAGGAATGCGACGGAATTAGATGCACCATATATTGCTTTTGCTTGATTCGTCCATCTCCGCCAGACTACACATAAACAAGTCCTCTCCACGGTACTCCCAGCATCTTTTTACGAGGCCTGAGTTATACAATTTTAAAGCTCAGCATTGATATCTTTGAATTTTATTTTATCATTTTAAAAATCAATTATTTTGAGAAAGGCAACTAAAACCCTTGCCTTTCTCAATAAATTGGTGATAATCATAAAATTAATCAAATTGTGCCAATTTAATTTAAGGTATGTATTTGTAATAAAACAATATATTTTTAAAAACCCTCAATTTTATTAAAACATCCTTTATATCACAAATTAAATAGTTTTTGTTAGTATGCATGATTAATTTTTGTTGAATACATTCTAATAGCATGTTCGTTAAATGCGATTAATATGTGAATAAATCCATTATTTATTATTATATTCATTAAACCTAACCACTGTATACACAATCTAATAATGTAATATGTATATGAACATACTAACAGGAATAGGTTAACCTCATCATTAATTCAAGCATCACAGCCCATTAAAATTACCTTATATAAATCTAGAAATAAAAACAAATTAAAACTTTAGCTAATACCATACAATACATACAGTATAAACTACAATATGAATGTGAGTGTGGTAATATGCTGACTAACCAAGTTGCTACACCTTAATACTTCCTACTATAATGCAAATTCATATGTACTAGAACTAAATTTTAATTGTGTGCTACATGTCAAAATTTGATACATGCAGTTGCTGCAGGATGTTGCGAGCTGAAACGAAAGAGATAAATACTGTAAACAAAAAAACATAATTTGGCGACGATTAATAACATCATTAAGGCGCCATCCAGGAATTAGGTCACACGAATTTTATGAATTCCCCCTTCCATCACTTGGTCACAAATGTATAACCCCCTCCCCTGGTTTATCACATATTTTTCAATTTTAAATTTAGAAATTATTTAATTAAAATAGCACTTACAAAATTTTATAGGTATACCTATACGTTAATAATGTAAGTTTTAGAAATATACATGTGAAATCCCGAAATTCACAACTCCCACCCACATCTTGTCATACGATGTCACACTTTGTTGACCCTCCCGTGTGACGTAATTTACAGATGAAAATCAAAATAAATAATAGGTTCAGGATTCTTATTTCCCAATGTTTTCAACTAAGGAAATATTCCAGTGAATTACCTTGGAAATAGCACGTATCGTGGAGATCATCAGGTGTGGGTACAAAGGGTGGTTCTGCGTCCAACTGGTGTTCCCAGTCCACGTTCCGGAATAAGGACATAGCCTTCACGTCGCTGGCAGCAGGCCTCTCGCGGGGCTCCATCGTGAGCAATGCTTCTATTGCACTCACTGCTTCGGTGGACAAGGCCTCCTCTGCTTCTGGCCATTCTATATCTGGAATTACAAAGTGCACAATGTAGCTCTCGCTGTGCTGCACATATTTTAATAAGCCAAACAATTTTTTTTCTCTTGAAAGATGACTTGATTGAGTATTATTAGCTTTGTTGTTCAAGAAAATCTGTCTAGCAGTTGGAAGATCACCAGCTCTTTTATAGGCGATAAAAAGTTGTGAGCTATCTTGGGTCTGATAGATTCAAATTTGTTAGGTATCTTGTTACTTTTAAGACCTTGGTAACCTTGACATGATGACTATCAAATTAAGGACACAAAAAATAAATTATCTCTAGCATTTCAAAATGGTTACATGGACTTTTCACTTTCATATTATCTGGCCCTTCAAGCTGGGTAGACAGTGTCTGTCTGTGTTACATAAGCATGTTTTAACAATTTTATCTGTTATTTATAAATTTTGCCGGACTTCATTGTGTAATTAATACTCACTTCTAGATAATATATTATTAAATACTGCTTGAGGCGTTTCATCATTAAACGGAGGCACCCCCGTCATAAATTCGTACAGACACACTCCTAATGCCCACCAATCCACTTGTGGGCCATGACCTTGCCTGAAACAGTGAAAGTGTATGATGTCACTTGTGACATAATTATTATATCATTAGTCTATGTTATGAAAACCTAAAAGTAACTATTTGTCAGGACTAATATTATACTAATGTGCATAGTGTCTATTATAATTAGACATGCACTGACATTTTTGTACTTTGGGTGTCTGATTATATGCAAAGATAAATCTTCAATTGGAATAGCAGTCATACCTGAAGTTATTTACAGATGCGTTGTTACTTACCAGAATTCAGAATACAACAGTGCAAGTTATTTTAGAATATGCAATATGATAATGTTTTCCTACACCATAAAAAAATGATAATTATTTAATAATACGCACATGATTTAGACAAGGCATGAGATTCCAACTAAAATGCATTTACTGCTCAGAGATAGAATTAACATGTAATGTCAACAACAACATAAAACATGCTTGAATCAATATCTATCTATATTTTTTACATATATAAAAATAGATTTTGGCAGATCTAAAAAAGAAATTTATTGAAATAGTTTCAATGTATGTTACGTAATAGCCTTGATGGTCTTCGACAAGCTTTAACGATTACCCTCCAAAATACGTCACCTAATAAAGTTTCAACCATGTCTGAAGTTTCTTAACTTTATTAATACCTACAATGATGGCTATAATTTTTTTATTAAAATTATATTCGATTAGCAATGCCTGCCGTTTCACCCGCTTTAATTTGAGGTATAAACGTAAATTTTCCTGTTCTTGCAACATTTTTCATTGATGGCTATTGGTTGTAGTGTGATGTTATATGGCATATAACCTCCCTCGATAAATGACATTTTTTTTTTATTTATAAGCCAAACTAAGAGGCATGCGAGATACCTGATGGTAAGTAGTTACCGCCGCCTATAAATGCATTTTCAACTTCAGAGAAGTCGCCTATGCTTGCCGGCTTTGAATGGAAAAAGGATGGGATGGAATAGTAAGGATGGGAAGGGTGGGAAGAGGAACTTTGACTCTCAGGCGCACTACCGGAACAGGACAAGTCGCTTTTGATGGTAGACTCCGGCCTGAGGGTGGTCGTTAGATAGTCAGGTAACACTATGGGACCTTGCTACCAGCAAAACTTCATCATTCATTCACTTCATCGTACATTTTTAATTAAAAGGGCATTAAAAAGTGATGCTTAATTCGTACATAGGCGTAAAGTACTAAATACTAGTTTGTTGCTTAGTAAATATTCAACTTATGATTCTTTAAAATTCCTTGTACACTGGGTGTCAAACTGTTCTCTATAGATAAATAGACATAAGCATTTGGACTCAATGATCGGTAATGAGAAATCTTTACCGAGTTGCGTTATGTTTACTTAATGTTATGAATGCAGCGTCGATTGCCTCCCGCTGGGCGAATTGACGTAGCATGATTTCAGAATCAAATATTGATAGTTCAATAAATTGTTATCAAGAATTAATTTTTATCTATTATTAAATCTTCCATATCTCTTTAAATTAAGACTAGCCCTTTAAACTAAGACCATATTGAAAACAGCAATATTAAATGGCGATACATACTTACTTATATTAAAAATTGTTTCCGTAGAAGCTTGGATTTAATTCCACAGCATCAGGAAAAATAAACGAGAACCAGTGAGGGTTCCAGCCTCACTGGTGCTCGTTTATTCTTGCACATTTGGGGAAGGCTTATCTCGTATCCTTAGAAATAACAAAGTAGAAACAATGAAAATTGAAACAATGATGAAAAAACGCAGCAACGGTATTTCCGTGCTTTGAGTAAAAAATAAGTGAAGACTATAATTAATGACATGACATCACAATTCACTACTATAAATAAAATTATCTATTGTATAATTTTATAAAGTACTCTGTGTCCGCAACTTCATGTGAACAGTTTTGGCATAATTGTTGCTATAACCAGCTTTTGTATTCTTGTAAAAAGTATTATGTATTTTAATTCAAATAATTAGTTATCATCATACCAAATGTTATCAAAATGCAGTAACTTACAAAGTGACAGACACACATTGTAGATTTGAGCATTTCACGAGTTTTCGCTTGAGAGGAAGTAACTGACAAAATATACTATCTGGCTCACGGGCCATACATACTCATCTATGTTATTTCTTAGTAGTAAGCTCTCATTATATGAGCTAACTGGCTAACGATCACCCTCTGTCAGTAGGGTAATTGTCGTGTTCTGGTAGTGCGCCTGAAAGCCAGATTCCTTCTTCCCCATAGATGATTAGTAGTGCATATAATTTCAAAATAAATTAGCTATTATATACGGAAAGACGGAGACAATGGAATTACAACGGTTCTGTTTTGTTATTTAGTTACAGAACCAGAAAAATACTGAAATATCAAGGTGAAGTAACCGAGCTCACTGTAATCATCGCTCACTTATATATTTTAATAGAACAGCATTCAAAGCGTTACTCGGCGTCTAGCGGAGCTTGTTACATAAATTGGAATATTAAAATCGCGTTCAAGAAGTGTAGCACTAACACTTTTCATGCAAATGAAGGCAAGGGATGAGTGGATTTATTGTAAAGAGAAGAGATTTCAGTCGATATGAAAATCGCGTTAAGTGACTAAACGATAAATAATGGAACGCCGACAAAACAATTTTGCGACGAAACGATATTCCGCTTTGAGAAACGTCTCAAATATGATCTTGTACCTATTAAGCATTCGAAACTTTACTTGGCCGTACATCAATAAACACTTGGATGTTTTATTTAATAAAAGTAGCAAAACGGGAATAAATTTCATTTGATGCTAAATGGCTCTTGCAGCTTCAGGTAGATTGTATGATTTCATAAATTTGATCATCCAATCGAAATAAAATATTGTGGGACACAACGAGCACTTAAACCAAAAAAGCATTTTCTTTTATCCAACATTGAACAATAAAGTATTTCAAAATAAATAGTAATCATTTTACTAAAAATAATACAACAAATAAAGTCAAGGAATATTTTACACTAATAAAATAAGAAGGGCGGATAGACATTCCTAGTCAAACTATGCAGATTCTGCCGTTATGGTTTTAATTAAATCAACTTTATCCACTTTAAAACTATAGCTGGCATATGACAAGATTCTCAAAGACGTTGGATTTCATCTTAAAAGTATAAAGCATAAGCGTTATAACTTGGTGTTAGTCTAAGAAAATTAAACGCTCATTAAATAACTAGCGAATTCTCATGTAAATGATGGCAAAGAAACCCTAACTATGCTGAAACGCTGAAAGATGCTTCGAACAAAGCCTTTGTGTGCCTGACGTTACCAACAATGTATTAAGGCGGGCGGAAAAGAGTTAAGGAGTGAAATTACACACGCTAGTTTAGCGAACAAGAATTGGATCGTAGATTGTGAAAGGCATTATTAGCTTGTGAGATATTTACATTCCAAAACCCAGCGTTTACTATTTTCTGTATGTTCATGTTTATACATTACATTATTGCATAATAATAACTTATTATTCTATTTAAATAAATATAATCGCTTTACGAAATATCTAGTTTACTGATTTCTATTAAGTATCGATTGATAAGCATTCAATCTTGGAAAAGTCTGTCCATGTCGGCTTACCTTATAGGGACACAAGATGTAGACAACCCAGCGTAGTATGCACCTACTAAGTAAAAGCTAAATGATAGTGTGCCACTAAGTTGACCCCAATAAATACATTCGAGTCAACGATTCATCTTCTCAGACGATTCACAGAAAGAAACCTGTTGGCAACCTGCCAAGCTCTTGTGGTGCTCTTTTACGGTACAATTGGTCGGAAAAGAATTTTAATCTGTCGTGCCTCACTTTTTTCTTTTCGAATCATTGTTCAACAGTTTATATCGACAGCTATTCAATGACCACTTTTTGTTTCAACTGTATTCCCATAAATGTCTCTCTCTGTTTTCTTTTCGTAATTATTATCACGCTTGAATGTTGATTTCAACTCGGCGGCATTTATGACTTTAAATTATACAATTGTTATTACCACTGTGATGGAATTAATACTCCGCTGATTCTGGGAATTTTTTATATTAATAACTTGCATAACGACTTGTTTTCCGACTTGGAATTAAAATTTTGACTTTTTAATATTGTTCTTTAAAGTTCGCTCTTCCGCCTTTGACAATTTAATTAAAACATTCTATGCAAATTTTCCAAATCAGCTATTAACCAGATTGGAATAATACTGTTGAATTTAAAAGTAAAAACCAGAATTTTAAGTCTGCCGAATGGTAATTGTAGAGTAAAGCAAATCTCTCCACCAATTTGCGTTACATTCTCGTTTGGAGGGAAATGAAGAGCTAGTCAATTAGTACTCGGGCCCTAATGAAGTGACGGCATCCGTGGAAAATTACGTTCTGTACAAAAATGGGATTGTTACGAGTGACTACACAATCATTGCGTTAGTTGCGCCTTGTTTGCGCGAATGCTTGGTTATATTATGAGTTTTTCTTAATATTACATTAGTTTAAAATATCACTATAGCAATTTTGGTTCTCACGAATGTAGATTTTAGTAACGTATTTTTGATTCCACTCTAAGTAAAAATAATTTATTAAGAAACTTTCGCATTATCTCTTTAATTTTTAGCATGTGTAATAATCCAAGAAGTCATATGTGATGATATTTAACAAATATTTTTCCTTTATTAAATCTCATAAATAATTTTGTTCTCACAGCTATAGTTTTAAGACACTCCTGATCGACTCGTTTAAAGCAAATATTTGTTTTTACTTTTACCTTTTTTGTATTTATTTTCTACGGTTACTATTTTTAAAATCTTTTTCCAAGATTTTAAAGACACGAGTAAATAATAAGCTGTGCTTGTATACAAGAATTTGCCTTGCAAATGTGTTATTTTATTTCTTTGCGCACCCAACGCTTATATAAATACTCTTTTAGAAACGACGTAAACACTTCCGAACTCGGAAACAAAACGCCCAATCATCTGTGTCGATGTACTTGAAACATTCTGTTACGACAGCGCGTTGTTGCTAGGTACTATTAATAGACTTTGTTTGTTTTCACTCATCTAGGAGACTTACACCCCCATCTTCACTGAGCTATAAACTTTGATCCGCCATAATCCATTCTCAAATTCTCGATCGTTCAAAAATAACACCATCAACGGACGGCTATTATACTAAAATAGATCGCTGAAAATCTAATGACACACTTCACTCGCGCCTCCGTCTGTTCCTTTTGTTATTTCTACTGGAAATGCGATGCTTTTCTTCGAAATTGCACTACGGGTGGTCTTTCACAGAGAAAATCTTTTCTTCGACACCCGTGAGGACTACTTTTCAAATAGTATGATCGTAAAATGTAAGAACCGTGTAAATTATTGTCTTTTTCTCAAAGGAGTAACAAACGAGTGTGCAAACCACATGTTCTGTAGTAACTGTAGCCAATGGACATCCATGTTTAAACTCAGTTTCTTTATTATAATATCGAAGTAGAGCACGCCGTCCTCGTAAGTGGTCATTAACGCCTATGGACATCTATATCCTATTTAATAAAGACAAAGTGCTACCTGAAGCCGTTCGCGATACGTTGCCACTCCTATGGAAATACTAAACAGGATAATTTTTAATCTATAATAATAATAGCAGTGTATCAATTGTTGACATTACATTAAAATATTATATGATTAGTATATGATACGTTCCACTGAAAAACTAGCCTGTATGTAATAATTTGAACAACATGAAATGTAGCTACACTACACTAGCAGTCCAAGCTATTACGTGTTGATGTTGCGATAGAATGTCTCAACTCTTGTAGGTATATCTAATTTGACATACAACTTACACAGCTATTAAATCTCGCCTTTGAACCGTTGAGGTTGTGAAAATTGTAATAGAAACTTATACCTTAATCATTAATAATTATGATATCTAGGTATACTAATATAAAATAAGTATCAGTGGGATTCTGAAATAACCGTTCTTTCTTATCGCATTTAGTTGTTTTTCTTATTTTGGCAGTCCTAAACAAACATACCAAGTACGTATACTTATTGCAATATGAGTCTATATTTTGAGTTGTTACGAGTACTAATAAATGTTACTAATTCTGTCGTATTTTTTCCGGTCGGTCTCTCCTAAAGTAAAAGTAGTAAGTAAAAATTAAATTGTTGGAAGTGTAAATGTATTCACAGCCTGTGTACTTACTCTGTTTAGAAGTTGTTATATTTAATCTTTGAACAGTTAAAAAATATTTAAAAAAGGCAAAATTGGTGCACATTACGATGTACGAGTATAACAATTGGTTTAAGAATTTGAATAGGGAAATTTGTTTGCGAATTTAATACAGAATTATATAAATCGTTATCATATATTTTTTCAATAATAGTTTTTATTTATTTCTATCTATATCTTATATCTTAGGAAATACCACAAATATTGGATAATGTTCAGTTTTAACGAATTAATACAAAGAAATTTCAACGCCATGATTTCTACTCTTCTAATACAAACTCCAGAGTTTCCGTTAAGGTTTTCGGGATATCCTAATAAGAGGAACTTTTGGATACTCGTTTCAGCCGGACTTGCTGAAAAATTAACGCTATTAGACTTTTGACAGGTTTATTCTTGTCTGTTAGATGTCTAATATCGGCAAGCTTGGCCGAAACGGTTATCCAAAAATACCCGAAACTTTGGTCAACATTTCTGGTGTTGTAGTATCGGAGTCGGCCTCCGTTACAAGTCTTAGACATTTAGTCTATGATTTGTTATGGAGGACTATCTGGGACAAGAATTATTTATCCGATAATTTACTTTAATTTTAATTTGCTTTAATTTAAATACTTCCTTTAATAATAATA
>DWNK01000145.1:0-14034 GCA_018250315.1 Hyalothyrus neleus pemphigargyra | reverse complement strand
CATGCTACTGTTTGTTTATCACATTATCTTTGTACTTTTACAGTATACTATATATAGTGATTGTATACATACTATATCAATCTCATATTTAATAAATGTTATTAATAATATATGTAAAATATATTTTAAAATATGTTTTTTCGCAAATCTGCCATTCATAGTAACAAGCCATGGTTGTGCAATGTTCACCGTACCAGATTCTGTTCCCATTCAGGTCGAAGTGAAAAATTCTTTTAAGTGATATATTATAAGTGTAAGATGTCTTTTCTTGGTCTGCATGTTAGTGTACTTATGTAGTGTCTATGGCACTACAGGAAATACTAGCGTGAGGATATGGAGAAAGCCTTATTAAATGTTTTGGATCACGAAGTATCAAATGCGGAACAGACAAATATTGTACAAAATCCACAAAAATATGTACTCATTTATAAACAGTTTTGAGTCTTCTTAATCCTTTTATATACACCTGAATATAAAAGGAATGACAGTAACTTAATTAAATATGCTCCGTATATTCACAAATTTTCAAACAATATAAAATAGCTTTTTCAACCAATGAAAATTTAATGTATTATGTACTAAAGTTTAAGGTACAATATACCATAAGACTAAGCCTTTATTATTATTTCACCCTTCATAATTTTCAAAATGGTTAACAACACATTTGTTACATTTTTTGTATTCAGTGCTCTACAAATTTTGTGTTAATAAAACTAACTCTATTTTTGTTTGTGATTCTTAAGCAGGGTACTCACTCGACATCCAGTATCCAAACATACATCAAAATTCTAGTGGTACTTACATGCATCAAT
The DNA here is from genome assembly GCA_018250315.1 of Hyalothyrus neleus pemphigargyra. Lineage (NCBI taxonomy): Eukaryota > Metazoa > Arthropoda > Insecta > Lepidoptera > Hesperiidae > Hyalothyrus > Hyalothyrus neleus. The sequence continues at coordinate 13,222 of DWNK01000145.1, read as the reverse complement.
GCAATGTTAACAATTTATGTACAATTACAATAACAATTCAAATAACAGTAATGATGGGCCAGCTCAATGTTTTGTTTTGGGTATCCAAACAAAATAAATCTTTAATAAAATTTACTTGATAAATTAAAAATTGGTATCGGTCTGACGGCCAAAGGGTTCCATGTTCGATTCCTGACCAGCTAGAAATCTTAATGTGTCTAACGTGCAATGTTTCTGGTGTATTTGTGAGTATCCAACTTAACATGAAAGAAAAACCACTTTACAAGTTTCGAATAATTCTATAGATAATTAGAATAAATGTTTTACAGGTTTGTCATCAGCTCGACAAATACCAAAGGAATGCTCCAAAGGTCCGGAAGTATGGTGTGTGAGTCTGAAGTGAGTAATTTTATATCCAGACGTTTGCTTTATATTATGTATAATATGTCACTCTTTGTTTCAAACTATACTAAATAACTTATTTTTAATAATGTGATATTCATGTACAAAATTCATCTTCAGATATAAACAGTAAAATAATTTTATACCCACAAACTACTCTTAAATAAATATTTGTCCAAGTTAGGATTCGAACCCACTACCCACCAGCCTACTTTGGTGATATGAATCGAAGTATCGACCATATCCTAAATCCTAATATAAGTAATTTGGATCTCGATTATCGTTCATTTTCCGGGAAATTGTATATTTTACACGGTAGCATTTATATAGGTACGTTTAGATCAAAGAGGTACCGTCCAAGCTGTCGGCCTTATATATTTTTTTATTTCCACGTAACTTCACTCTCGAATAGTCCTTGTTAGTAGGCCATAGAAAGAGTCACTGACCTACTCATACGAATACCACTAATGTATACCTTAATCATAATGTCTACTTGAATCAAACACTTCATGAATCAACGTCACGAATCAGGGGGTCATGAGCTCTCCGGCTAAAAAACTAATTGCCAATTAAAGTCAGCAATAAATTTTTATTGTTATTTTTCAATCTTAATCAGTTATACAATGTATGATGAGTTGCAACAACGTAATACAAATAAAAATAATGCATACTATCATTGAACTTATTAAGTGAAACATGATGACTTGTGGTTGCCTTTAATGTGCATATCGTTATAAAATGAATAACAGACTATTATATCCAAGTCACATGATTCATGTCTGAGATATCAATATAATATTCTTTAAAACCGACCAAGACCGAGGGCTCGCACATTAAGGGTCCATACTACACAAATGTATGTAAACATTTTTTTTGTTTATTATATAATTACAAACTTACAGTTTTTTGACTTTTTCCTTTACCTTTACCTACCTCTTGTGCAAGCTAGCTAGCTACCTAGATTCTTGCCAAATTTTGTAATTGCAGTTCAACGGGAACTACCTTATAGGGTTTGATAGCCGTACGAGGAAAATGAAATTACGTGGAAAATAAGCATAAACTTCCAAATAAATGCAACCGAAAGATAGGGCATCTTTCGGTTGCATTTATTTGGAAGTTCCTATTTGACATTATTTCAACTTGATACGTTTACACATTTTGGAGAAACAGGATTTGACAGACAGACAGAAGGACAAATAAGTGATCCGTATAAGGGTTCCAGGTACGGAACCCTAAATTGTAGCTATCATTGTTTTAATGATTTATAATTATTGGATCTGAATTACAAACAGTTATTCCAAATTGTGGGATATTGTAAACTTTGCTTTATATTACGTGAAGAAAACCGTCATGAGAAATCCTATGTAGTTTTCCTTACGACATTTTCCTTTATTTGCGAGCTTCACATAATGTTCCTTAAGATGTTTGTATCCTTGACTGGGTCAACGTGGAATTGTAATCAAATCATAACGGTTTAATAATATAAATAATATATAAATAATTTTCGCACAAACACCTCATTTTGATAGATTTAGCCATATTAAGATTAGCGCACACAAAAACACCTCTCAACAGAAATTGATTTTACGACTTATCTAAAAAATTAGGCTTATTTTAGGCGTCTAGGAGCGATATTTCGGAACATTTGTTATTATCGGATCCGTTTCTTAATATAACTTATGTTTGTAATAGACGCGCTGCGGATTGCGGTGCGGTCGGCCATTGTATCGCTACGGTATGGGAAACGCAAAATGTGGCAATTACTCGCAACGAGATTTCCGATAAGATGATCCGGGCCTTCAGGAAGCTGAAGGACATTAAGGATCTTATCAATGAGGTAAGACTTTTCACATTATTGAACCTACAAAAGGCAGACCGATAAGTAATCACTTGCCCTTGCAACTCTCAAGCAATCGCCAATGTATACTGGTTGCCGATTTAATTACTTGCATTTTTCTATGCACATAAACAGACCACGATACTACCCAAATCAATAAAAAATATTTTTTTTACCAAAACACCTTTTTAAAAATTTTTGTACGTTTCGAGTGTGGGGAATAAACCAGGCCAGGCAGAATGAACAGACAATGATAATAAAAACTGGACCATGGTTCCCATATATACTGCAACAATGTAAGCAGATAAGACAAGCTCACTGTCTATACAACTCTCAATTTCCCACGTAATTAGGCCGATATGGTATGGTAGTGTTCTCGACACTCCTGTTATGAAGGTCATTGACGATGACATTGTCATTGATTCGGATGATCTTATGCTTCGACGAGTAGGGCATTGAAAGAAAGGATCTGTGAACAAATACTGTTTCCGAAGGATAGAAAAAACTGTTTTATATGCTCACCCGGGAGTGTATTTTAATAGTAATTTTTGATACAAATGAACAATGGTTAATTGCAATGTTTCAAGAAGGCATCTACTAAAAAGATCCCGGGCTCTATAAGATAAAGGACACTTTTATTTATTTTAATTTATTATTTTAAAATTTTACGCAAGCGTATCTGCGTTAAGTTAGCTAACAGGCCGCGTGTACAATACACAAAATTTCATTCCATTTTAATCCCCCAAACGAATGCAATTCCAAAAGTGTTGATATGAAAGTTCCATATAAACTTTCACTCCCCATTCTAGGTCTTAAGGAGGGAAGTTTTCTAAAATCGTTTTTAAGCTGACGTTTTAATAATAATTTAATATTTAATATTCATAGGTCAAGTACTTTTCGAGGTTTCGTGTTTAGTCAGATTATACATATATATATATAGATTTAGAATTTTTATTTCATCTATAATTATTTACGTTTGAATAGGCTTCGCATTATTAGTAGCTATCGCTATCAACACTGACAGCAAAATTATAATTAACGATAAAATCTTACGGTTTAATGGCGTCTACTGATTAATTACCATCGTCGAATAGTGTTCTCGTCTTGCGTGTTATTACGTTACAAAACAATCGTGAGAAAAATATCGATATGCAACGTAATATGAGAACAATGAGAATTGTCGCTTTTTGTGAAAAACTAAACGGCAATTTTAGTCATGCAGAAATCATTGGAACAAGGCAACGCTAGGATTTGCTTTGATTGGGTTTTAAAGTAAAACTACATATTAGGTTATGGTGCAACAGTCATTCGACCACGTCATGAGGCCTACTCTGTTAATACAAAACCCGAAATTTCGGGATAAGTTTAAAGCATATCCTGGTAAGAGCTACTTTCAGATACCTGTTTTGTCGGACTCCCGAAAAATGGGCGATATAAGACATCTAAAAGATGCGTAATAAATATCTTTAATTTTTCGGCCAGGCGACCCTAAATGGATGACTGTAAGTATCCCTAATCTTCGGGTTTGTAGTAACGGAGTAGGCACCCAGCTTTGACAACATTTTCTTAAGTAATTAGTAAACTTTATCTCATATTGTCTATAAATATGTCTGAAATTGTTATCCCAGCACTTAAGTTGGGGATAGTAGCACTGTTACTTGAGACTTTAAATTCCGTCGCCCACTACGATTGTAACCTACAACCTATATTAATTCATCTTCACTTTGAACATTATTTGGGAAGGATTCTTAATATTATATTATGGTATTATAACAAGAGTATTATGACATAAATAGGACGTACCGCTTATTGTTTTGATAAGTGAAATAGTCGTATGTTTAGCGTACGATTATAGTCTTTATATCGTTCATGTAATATACTGACATATGACTCAAATCGTACATCTGGCAACCATACGCTGAACGGACTTCCAGAAAATTTTATTGCTTTTATGTATGAAAAAATGCTACACTTGTGTCATCTATACGCATAATCTGCATGTATAAATAGTTTGGAGAGGCGTTATGTTATAAATTGGACGATCTATATTTAGGTTTTAAAATAAAACACTTATCGTTAAGTACTAGGCAGGCAGATTTGCAAAGAAGTTAAAAATAGAGCTAGGAACTTGTTCACAAATTCAATACTGAGATTTTTGTTGATTTGCACTGTTTTCAAACAAAGTTTGAACTTCTATAATGTTAGCTGTAGGCTCATTGCGTGATAATGACTATTGTTCGTATACACTTCCAATTAGACTTAGATTTTTAGCGTAATTGCTATGTACTTGCATATGCAAATTAAATAAGGTTCTATTCACATCGCATGAGTCATATACAATCATGTACAAGGTGTAAATGATTATACATCTATCATATAACTTTGTTTTAGTTAGCGATGGTCTAAACGTTAGACCATCGCTAACTAATACAGCTAAAAAATAAATAAGTTACAATGTTATATATCAGTAAATTTTTGGATACCTTTAGAGTCTAAAATTCAAAAATTCACTGATTTATAACATTGTAACTTATTTCGAAGGAATTTCTATTTTCGCACTTTTCGCATAAAACACGTTAAACTGGTAAGTAGTCACCGCCGCCCACGAACATTTGCAATCCCAGAAAAGTTGCACAAAGCTATCTCGCTGAGTTTGAGTTCCAAGTCCCTGGGGACAAGGTGCGGGTCACAGGAAGAAACGCTTTGAGAAAACACAGACAACTCGCTCTCAGGTGCACTACCGGAACACGACGCCGCTGTTATCGGTAGACTCCGCCAGTCAGGTCGCCTTATCACCAGCTTCTAAAGTTTATAACAACTGTATACAGAAAAAATGTAAAATATTGGATTATATTAATCTATTTTCCGGTATTATTGTTGAGTATCATGACTTTTTATTGCGTTTTATTTTAATACAATGTCAGTTCAAGGTGATCCACCATATAATAATACATAGTTGAATTATGTACTATGTAAGTGTTCACGTAAAAAATAGTATGAACATCTTACCTACAAACATCCATATTCTATAATATCTATTCTTTCTATACTAATATTAATCATAATCATTTATTTGCATAGAATAGGTACATTAGGATGTTATTTACAAAAATGTCCACTTATTCTGATAACTAATAGCATGCAAATGCGAATTATTATAAATGCGAAAGTAACTCTGTTAAGCTTTCACGGGCATACTGCTGGGCCGAATGTAATGAAATTTAACGTGGAGATAGTTTCAGTTATGGGGATGAATAGAGGCTCCTATTTTCCAAAATCAATCCCTATTGAAGCGGAGAGGGGGGTTAAGCGTGAAGCTATATATATGTATATATACTTATTTGCCTTAAATTTTAATACGATTTTGTCATTTCGGGATATTTTTTGCATATTAACATATAAATATTATTGTGTAGTATTGAGGAAGATACCGCTGTAACGTCTAATGTCAAATTAACAACTAAATTGAATAATTAAGTGACCCATTTTTTTATGATTCAGTGACAAACAATTGCTAAATCCGTTTTTGTGATAAGTGTCTGTATAGAAATACCACTATCACAGGAAACATTCAACTTATCGTTAGTGATTAGGTATGATTTTTTTTCGGAAATTTTGTGACAGTGTTTGTGTGTTTATGTAATTAATATTACACAGAACTACAAACTAATAAATTCAGTAACAAATTTGTTTGCACCCTTTCCATACTGTTGCGGTGCCGGTATCGACGTATAGCTGTTACTACCTGTGAGCTCGGCGTCATATGATTAGCACCTCGTCCCGTGGACATGCATCCTAAAAACCATCTTTCCCTTCCAAGCGGTGCAGCATTATTAACTCCTCTGGTGTAGCAAATGTTCATAGGCGGCCGTGACTACTTAACACCAGCTAGCCTTTGAGCTTATTTGTTAAAAAAGATAGGACTTCTGGTCTATTTGGAGTAACTGTCACTTAAAACAATGTTTTTACCTAGGATTACCTAGCGACGAGCGTGAGTTCGGCTTGTCGCGATGTACCATCGCCGGCGGTGACCACGATATGCAAGGCGAACACAGCCTATCTGGAGAACTACATGATGAAGGTGCTTTCCTCCAAGACCACGCCAGAAACAATGTGCCTCGTCGTCGGTATGTGCAACAATCAGAAACTGGACGCGATCCTTCAGGTGACCACTTTTATTTTTGTTTTTTTTTTAATGTGTAAATTAAACGAAGAGGCAGGCGAGATATCTGATGGTAAGTAGCCACGGTCGCCTATGAACATTTGCAACTCCATAGGAGTCGCCAATATATACGGGATAGGATGTAAAGAATGGGAAGGGTGGGAAGAGGGACTCTGGCTTCAGGCGCACTACCGGAACACGACAAGTCTCTATTGACGGTAGACTCCGGTCTGAGGGTGGTCGCTCAGATCACACGATGGGAAATTACGTTTTATTTTGCTAAGGGAGGAAAAAGCAGTGATAGCCTAGTGGGTGAATTGGGGACTCACTCTGGTGGGTCTGGGTTCGAAATCCAGGCGTGCAGCTCTGACTTTTCTAAATCATGTTCATATTACAACGTAATTATCATTTGTTATACGGTGAAGGAAAACATCGCGAGGGAACTTATCTGCGAGTTCTAGAAAATGTTCTCAAAGATATGTGAAGTCCATCAATCCGCTCTTGGCCAGCGCGGTAGACTTAGGCCTAAATCTTCTCATTCTGAGAGGAGATCCGAGCCCAGCAGTGGGATTTGGGAGGATGAGGGAGGGTTTTAAAATATTCATGTTTAATTACATTTATTAGCTAGCCAGTCAGGTCACACGATGGGTCCTTTCCACCTCAAAATAAATTCGGAAAAGGTCGGAAATCGATAACAATCATCTCCGACTACTTAATAGGTCCTTTGAAACATGGAAGCGCGCACAATTTTGCCACTAGCGGTCACCTATCCAAATTCTAAACGCTTCGATTGACATAAGCAGCATTGGAATGTGCGCACATGATATAACAAATTGTTTTATCGTTAACAACCGGGACTGAGTGTTGGTTTTGATAAGAACCAGGGTCGACATGTTAGCATGCGCTCTGAAGGACGGAAACGCGAATGAAGTGAAGGCCACTCATCCAAATAAGTTCGTGTTCAACGTTGCTTAACTTTCTAGAACGTATATGATCTACATGTGTGCTATGCGTATTTCATTGGGCCTTTCTGTTTGACATTTTAAAGCCGAACGAAGTGGCAAGTAAACCATCTAAGGGTAAATAATCACCGCCGCCTATTAACATTTGCACATGAGGGGTTTCGCCAATGCTACGACGGCTTAGAAGGATTCACAATCCATATCCACTGCCCTCGTAATAAGGCGCGGATTTATTTGACGCCTAGCTCACAAGAAACAGAAACGCTTTGAGAACACAAAGGCACAGAGGATACGCCGACATCGGCACTGGCACAGCTAATCGGCACAGCTAATCTGGCTCGCAGACTCATGACAAGTCACTATTATCCAGTAGACTCCGCCCTCAGAGTCACTAGTCAGTCAGGTCATACTCTTACTCACGGAGCTTACCACAACCAAAACAGCAGTTTGTAGTCATTTCTGATAAATTTAGCTGGAAAGAAATTTTGACTTTTGATTACATAACAGTATGTTTTCGTTTCAGAAAAAGAAAACTGTAGAGCCAAAAGAAAACAAACGTAAGTATTTAATGCAAATATTACTATTATCTATTAATTAAAATGAAAAATATAAAGCGTAAATATTTTTATTTTCCACACAGAGAAATGAGTTACTCCTTTAGGTATCGTTATTAACACCTGTTCTAATATAGTTTATTGATCAGCTTGTGTGTAACTAAAATAGAAGTTACAGCTACAGCATTTATTTCAAAGTTGAAGTATGGGATAGAGTTTAATAAAAGGAGATGACGACATTGAGTTTAAAAACAATTAAAAAATTTAAAACATAATATGAACGTTATGTTCTAGTTTCATTATACATTTGTTTATAAATACTCGAATGACCCCAGACGTAATAGTAAATGGAGAGTGATTGTGGAATGAAATGAGAACGTTAATTTCCTAGATCTGAATTGAAATACGTGTATACAGATTCAGCGTTTTGGTTTTCTTGTGCAGAGTTCTCGGATTCGAATTCTATGATTTTTTGAAATTATGTATGTAGTAATTAATAAATATCAAATGTGTTATTGGAGAAAATCACAAGTATGAACTAGAACCATTTAATTTTTATTTTGTTAGAGCAGCGCGACAAATGGATTGGTAAATGTGTTAATAAAATGTTATTTTAGTGTTTATTAATTTTAAGATATTTTTTTTTAATTCATGGCAACATAATTTAAAAAACCTCATATTTATTTTCAAAGATCTATCAAATGGAATCCATTTCGATACGATCAGGGTTTTTATAAATCTCCGCCAATTTTTTTCACTCTAAAACCTAGCTTCCCTTACATACTTATGTCAAAACTGAGTTTTTGTACTACGATCGAAGTCGTAATTGGTAAAAGTAGTGCCAACTGTAATTTTGGCTCTTGTATTGTTTGCAATGTTTTTTTACTTGATTCTAAAATATCTTGTGCTTCCCCAGCATGGTGACATCGAAATAGCAATAACACCTTGTGAAACTAATTATAATCATAAAATATGCTTTAAACCTAATAAATCTGGTGATAAGGTGACATCGTGTGACGTGACTCACTAGCGACCACCCTCATGCTAGAGTCTACCGTTAATAGCGATTTGTTTCCGATGCATCGTACCACATCTCTCGATCGACTCCGCGTGAAAGTCAGGTCACACAATGGGACCTTACCACGAGCAATAGAATGAAAAAGTGAATTAAATCCGACAATTATATTTAAATTTCTTCCTTTTGTATTTCTAGCTCAACTTTTGGGCGCTAGTCGTTGCACTTGGGGACCATCATACTGGTGCAGCAACTTCAGGTAAGACGATAGATGCACGTCATTTAAGATACTGCATTCGCTGACTTTAAGTAACATCTAAATTAAATATTTCTTTGACTGACATTATTTATTATGTCTAATGTGATTAACACTATTTTCACTGACATTAAATATTTCTTTGGAAAATCTTATTTTTATTATTTATTTATACAGAATTATTATACAATACTTACTACAATTAGTACAACAATTACAATACTACAATTTTCAACATTCTTGTCTGTCTGTTTATTACCCCATCACACGAAAACCTCTTGAGTGATTTTGATAACATTTAGTATGATAGCTAATTATTTATCTAGCAATGGAAAAATATAACTACAAATGTACGTTACTATTAAAAGGACTGCAACAGAACTTATTTAAAAAATATAGCTTATATTCTGTTACCTTAATAATAAATCAATACTCAGTATTAGACTTGTCTGTTCAGACAAATGTAGCAACGATATTCTTCGTCATAGACAAACGTTTCCACAACGCTTTGCGAAACAATCCGTGTTATATAAACATTTACTTTTGTCGCCAAAATACAATGCGTTCGCAATACGGTCTATGTAGGCCAATACTAATTCCCTCTGTCGAAACATCTCGTTATTTGTTTACACTATATCTAATTCCGTTAGTCATACTTATTAAGTATTTATATAACTATTTATACGGATTTAGTTATTGATTGACTTCTTTATTATTATTTTTTTATGCAACTTAGTGAATTGCATTTGTATGATCCTAGCATTCGCCTTTTTACGCACCTGTCTGGGGGACTGTTACCTCCCATTGTTTATCTTGCCTACCCTTCCGTTTACTGCGTCAATGAGAGGCCACTTACACCGACGTCTTTCCCAAGATCCGTGTAATATGGCTAAAACTGAATTATACGTTATTTTCCCAGCACAGTTGTAAATATACTGATGATCCGATGCCACGTAATTTTAGTATCGATGAATTTATTCGATACTTGTTATTGGAAGAAAAGTACTTGTATCGAACCGAATCAAAGACGACATGAAATTCTAAACAAACCTAACGTACTAAACAAACCCAAAGTATTGAAATTCAATTTAAGTAAAGTAGCACAGGCAGCGGTCCACTCCCTAAAAAAAACAAAACAGTTGGTTTTTTATAAACTCTAACCCTCCCTTAGATAAGGTAAGATTAGAGTTAAAGGACGCTGGAATGCAATAAGAATCATGTAAAGATTTTAAAAACAAAAAGTAGCGATATTTCTTCGAAAAGTATCGATACTTTTGGAGTATTTATGAGAGTATTGCAGGATTTGAGTGCTTCTCATAGACTAGGTATCGATCAGTGGTATTGGAACATCCCTATCTAAATACGAGTGTCGTGTAACAGCACGGGCCACGAGTGCAAGGCGACCCGCCACTGCGTGCAGCGGGTGTGGTCCGCGATGGAGTTCCCGCGGGACGACGACGGCATCTGCAAGATTTGCACCGACATGGTCGCGCAGGCCCGCGACCAGCTGCAGAGCAACGAGACCCAGGTTTGATGCCTGTGTTTTTTCTATGTAATAGCCAAACGAAGAGGCAAGCGAGATGCCTGATGGTAAGTAGTCGCCTATGAATATAGTCGACAAACCTCACCGGCTTTGATGGGAAAAGGGACGGAATGGGTGAAGGATGAGAACTGTGGGTACAGAAACTCTGGCTCTCAGGCGCACCACCATAACGCGACAAGTTGCTATTAACGGTAGACTCCGGCCTGAGGGTGGTCGCTAGCCAAATCACGCGATGAGACCTTACCATTCTTACCAATATAGGTAATAGATTTACTCTATATACCACAACTAAAAACTGTCTGTTATTGAACGGATGTGATCAACTTCCACATATTTGTTCGATTTGAAGTTTGTTACTTCAATAAGATTGCATGGTAACCTCGACTTGATAATTATAGTATCTGGATCTCCAGCATCAGCTGAAATTTACAGGATACCTTACTCTGCTGTAAGTAACGATATCGTATTTGGACTCATTGGAATGGTCGCAATGAGTATACTTTACAGAGTAATCATACTCTGATGATAAAGCAGGAGAGAAAAAGTTTTTTTTTGTTACTTTTTAGGCTTTTAGTCGGTCTTTTATAAATTTTCTATTATAGTCATTTTTAATAAAGGAACAAATAAGCATGCAGTCATCATAATGCCAATTTCTCACTGTGGCTTATAAACCAACAAACTCCATATACATATATAGGTCTTTTTTCTTTAGTTTGTGTGACAGCTGTCGTGTTCTATGGAAGTTTTGTATTTTGAGATTGAAGGGTGGTAGTCAATGGGAAATAATCTTTTTCAGACCCACCTGCTTAAGATAGTTTAAATTTGATAATTTAAGTACATTTTTGTTATCTATAATCTAATTACAAATGAGCACGTATTAGAAATTAATCACAAATTCTTGATATAAAGTTAATGACACATAGATTGTTTCATTGTGACCATAAAATGTTAGTTGATATAATTGCAAAGAATAATTTACATGACCTATTAGGTCGTGTGGTTCGATGACTGATAATTTAATAAGGTAATAATAATCAGTCCAACCGCTTTGTTAAGATTACGAATTAATGTGTTTGTTGTTCTTAATGTAATACTAATACCCCTGTAGGTCTACGATAGTTACGATTTTCTATGATGTAGGTATATTTTTGAGAAGCGATAAAGGTAAGGTCAACTAATTAATATTGTACTTTTTATTGTATATTTTATATTGTATATTGTATATTTATACTTTTTATTGTATATTGTATATTGTACATTACTAGTTTCTGCTCGCGGCTTTGCTCGCGTGGAGTTTAAATCATCCCCCGGGGAACTGTAATGATTAAAAGTATCATATATACTAATCCAGGTTATAACTATTGCGTATAAATTACATCTAAATCGTTCAACCGTTTTTGCGCGTAAGACTAATAAACATTTATCCATCCAAACACACTTTCGCGTTTATAATATTAGTAAGATTACTTATAGATACGATGCCAATAAATTGAATGGACTATACAAGTACATGCCTAGTCACAGTAAAAATAAATTTCTTTTTATTTTAAGAAAAACAAACTCTTTACAAGCTTTTTTATATTTATTATTAGATATAACCAGATCATATAATCTCAAAAACTAACGCGTTCTATTATTTAAAAAAAATATATTTTATAAAAACAACGGCAAGTTTTCCACTGACAAGTATCAAGGTATCACATGTCAACCGTGATATTGATAAGTAATAACAACGTACTATTACAGGAGGAGTTGAAGGAGGTGTTCGAAGGCTCGTGCAAGCTGATCCCTATCAAAATAGTGAGGAAGGAATGCATCAAGTTGTCCGACGACTTTGTCCCAGAACTGGTGGAAACGCTAGCGTCACAGATGAACCCTCAGGCCGTATGCTCTGTTGCCGGACTGTGCAATAACGCCAAGATTGACAAGCTTCTTGAGGATTATGTGAGTATTATTTGTGTGTACCCCTAGGCGTGCGCGTTACCTGATGGTAAGTAGTCACTTTTTTCGACTTTGTCCCAGAGCTGGTGGAAACGCTCGCGTCACAGATGAACCCTCAGGTCGTCTGCTTCGTCGCCACCCGACACACGCCCCATGCTTACGTGCGATACTCTTGTTACCTGACGGTTTACCTGACGGTATACTGCAAAACAATTCGTGCGTGCGTGCGTAATTATTGAGCCCTTTCCCGGAATAGCAGTGTAAACTTCAAATTACGTCTAATAAGTCATATGATATTACTATAATTCTAATAAGTCATAAGATATTATTATTAGAGTGTTTCTGTAAAGTCAGGAAAGCTCAAAGTGGTCAAGGAAAGTCAGTAAAATCGAGGAAGAGTCAGGGAAAGTCAGGGAAAACTGAGACTTTTCACTGTTCATGTCCCGAAATTATAAAATAACCTACATTTCGGAAAAAAATTGAAAAAAAAATACTCTTAAATGGTACAAAATTGGTCAGGGAAATTTGAAAAAATGGTTAGGAAAGTCAGGGATTTTTTTTGGACTTTAGT
>DWNK01000144.1:0-14044 GCA_018250315.1 Hyalothyrus neleus pemphigargyra | reverse complement strand
GTTATTAACTATTCAAAAATACTCCGTAAAATCACTTTAGGCCGTGTTCTATCTATGTAGTTTTATTTTTAGTTTTATATTACTATTGAGTTTTCCGCGGGAACGTAAAAAGTCTATTTTAATCCAGCTGGTAAAGCTTTGTTTTAATCTTGGTGGTAAAGGTCCCAACGAGTGACTTGACTACCTGACTGACTTCTAGTGTTCTGACTGTTCTGACGGTAGTGCACCTGTTTCCCCCATTCCCGTACTGTTGCGATGCGTCTGTCGACTTGTCCTCGGGGCCTGTGGCTTCTTTGAGCTCGTCGTTACGAAACCCGCAACATGTGTCGCCGGGCGTGGATATACATCATAAATGCCATCTTCCTTTTAAAGCCGGCGAGAATTGGCGTTGCAAATGTCCATAGGCTGCGATGACTACTTACCATCAGGTAGCCCGCCAGAATCTTCATTATTATGAAACTATTATAGGCTAAGTATAGAAAAAAGTGTAGGCGTCTTACGATAAGTGTAATCACTGATGCTATGAACTTTAAGTAAACATAAAAAAATATAAAGACAAATAAATAAACCACTCGTATTTAAAATCAATCTGTTCAATACTAAAACATCATTATTCTATTATACTTCGTTATTGGTTTTAACTGCCATTAATCAAGCTGCGGGTTAAAACTCGATCAGTGGTTTATTCTCAAACGAAGCGGAAAGTCAATCGATACAATCTATTTGACATAATGATACAAAAAAAAAATATTTATTGCAACGCATGTACATTTTTTTCTAAGTATGATCTGATGATGTCTAATCTGTATGAGTCTAGCGAAGAGGCAGGCTGGCTACACGACAAGTAGTCACCGCCGCCAATGAACATTTGAACACTAGAGAGCAGTCGATAATTTTTAAACTTTCAAGGGAAAGAGGGGATTTACGATTCATGTCGAAAGGGAAGTCTCGTGACGTCAATTTCGTAGGAAGTAGCAATGCTCTGAGCACTCCAGCGATGCGCCGTAAAAGGCGGCAACAAGATGAGAGTGGAAAGATGGAATCATGCTTTCAAGCGCACTACCGGAAAACGATAGATCGCCTTTAAAGATAGCCACTAAATCGTTAGTAATAGGGCCCCGTCCTGAAAACTGACTGGCTATCGAGCCAGTCAGTTTTCAGGACGGGGCCCTATTACCAATAAAAAATATACGATCCCGTAGAACTCCAAGCATATTTGAAGTTTAATGTGAATATCAATGGGATGTAACGACTAACTCTCTCGACTCTCTTGAAACAGCATTATTTTTAATCTTGTAACAATCTTAGACAACACGAAATTCCGCCAAGTGCGAGTCGCACTTGGACGTAAAGGTTTCCGTACCGATAAACAATTTTTTTAATAATATATTTTTAGAAATATAGGTATACCTATAGCAATATCGGTTCAAGATAGAGCTCTGTGACATAAAGACGAACCGATACTAAGATACTAAATTCTAAAAACACACCTACAAAAAGCGCTATATGGAGGTCATGGTACGAAAGTCCGAAGTAAAATGAAAACATGACTGATTTAAGAGATGTTCGTAATCCTCCTGGACCGTTATCTACAATTCAAATCATATCATTAGTGCTTGGACTACACAAAAGAAAAGTCCAATTCTCGTCGTGTAATCCTAAAATATTTTTCTAGGAACAAGACGATCACAAAGGAAGTACCGACAGTTAGATATTCATTAGTAACCATTGAGAAGGAACGCGCCCAATTTGTTTCTTTATCGCGGCGTTTTATAACAACTTTGGATTGAGGCTGATCGCACAGACCCAGATATGCCTACTTGAATTTTAAAAAAATCGCGATAATGTAACTACAATTTATGTTACTGCCAATTAGTAATGACGAATACAAATATTTAAATTTCACTCTCAGTAATTATCGAATCATCGTCTAAATGAAGAAGTTTCACTTCAAAAAGATAATTCACCTGACTGCCTCAGAAAAACAATGTTTTTTGAGAGTATGTAGATATTTTTCTTTGGCACGGTCTGAAGATAAACGGCATAATAGATTTCAGCATTATGCGGTATACATTTGGCTCCATCTCAGTAATGTGGTACGCTTTATTTTATAGATCCTTTGCTCTACTGCTAGAAATTTACCGCAACGTACTGATTTACCTTACAAAGATACATAAAAAACAATATAGATAAACATATCTAAACTCTTATTTTATACTTCTGCTAGAATCGAGTCTCTCCCAAAATTAGTCCATTTTCATTTCAATAGAATTTTGCAATCGTGTAAACAAATAACGTTTGAACTACTGGGAATGACCGCAAATAGATGTGAATCTAACCCTTTCTTGGATACTCTCTCTCTTAAATTCACATCACTTGGTGTTGATCTCGGCTCAGACTATCTTAGCCTTCATAGCAACGCACATGTAGTCTTTAAATAGTAGCGGCCAACAGTGACTACTTACTTACGTGTCTACGTGCTTGTTTTATTACTTCAAAATCAAATAAAAGATCAATCGGGTGCCAATGTCAGTAAGCCATATTTGTTTATTGATGCCTACATATAAACCTACTTTATTGCACACCACCAATTGATTAGTATATTATAGTAGCAGTTTCCAATTGTTTCCAATTACAGTAAAAGATATGTGACGTCCAAAAGGCGGTCTTATCGCTAAAGTGGTAACTCCTTCCAGACAACTTTGATTGTCAGATTCTATCGAAATATACTATGGAAAACATAAGCCACAAGGCTTTAAATATGTTGGGAATTAAACAATGAACATAAAAATAGTAGATATACAATATGGATAACTAATTTAATAGTAACCGTTTCCATTCCAGCATCGTAATGATCGTAAATCGCCCTATACTCCAACTCGAGTGACTTTGGTAATAGCCGCCCCTTGGAAAGATAAATAAATCATTCAACTTTAAGCGAATCCGCGATCAGAAGGTTATTAAATTAGATTACGATACTTTGATACGCTGTACCAGACACAAGTAACTACACGCTGAAGTAATCGTAGATTAATTAAGTATTTAGAATTATTTATATATTCATTTATTATCTTCTTTTATTTATCTTCTACAAATCTACATAATTATAAAAGTGTAACTATATAATTAAATATATATTTGTTATATTGAAAAATCTTATTATTATGATCGTTATTATTGGCACAGAGGCCAAGTCTACCGTTTTTGGTATTTTGGTGGTGGTAAAGTCCTTTTCTCGCATCGTGAAGCTCATTGTTCTCTTTAAAACCGATCGCAATGGCAACCAAAATGTAGCAAATGTCCATTGGCGATAGACTACTTATCATCGGGTTAACCCTCCTACCCCTTGTTTATTCTATGATTAACCTGTTCATGTTTCTTCTCACAATTTATTTCAATTATTATTATCGAACCCAGAAGTAGCTATGCATCTACTTGAGGCCTCAGATAGGACATTAATCCTTTTTGAAGTTAGATGTCCGTAGGCTGCAGTATCTAGCATCAGCTGGTCTGCACTCGATGCTGCTCCTGTAACAATGACACAAAAGCATTATTATCTCCTTCACGGTTGTTCGTTATCTACACAAAAGCTAAAACCTCTAAGTTTTGAATAGAACCACAGATTAATTGTCGATTAGAAATGTCTTGCTGTAGATAATGTTTTCTTTCACCGATTAAGAAAGTGACAATTAGTTTCTAATAAGAACATATGATTTCGAAAAATCGAAGCTAGAATTCTTAAGTTGATGCTAGTGAATAATATTGCGGTCCCAGTCCCCGGGAGTGTCCGGGTTCGAATCCCAGGCATTCTCAATCACACATGATTTAGAAGTGCATGCCTGGGTTTCGGACCCTGGACATATCACTTGCTTTATCCGTGAAGGAATACATCATTAAAACTGCATACCTGCGAGCCTTACATTTTTTTCAAAGGTGTGTGATAATTATTATCAATTCGCACTTGGACAGCGCGGTATAGTATGGCGTAACCCTACTTATTCTGAGAAGAAAAACCCTTACCCATAATGGGTTCATGATATATCTGGAACTACAAATCATACATCCACCCACATATAAATACCGAAATACTAAACACACATGTAATATTACTAGTTTGATTAAAATTATAATTTTTATTACAAAAGTTTAAGGAAATGCTATCTCTATACTTAGAAAATTGCAAAGAGTGTGCGCTACTCGCTAGATTGATTTTCATCTATCGAATCTAAGAATAAAGCATTATTATTCTCTTCACGGTTGTTCGTTATCTACACAAAAGCTTAAACCCCTAAGCTTTGAATAGAACCACAGATTAAATGCTAAGTAGAAGCGACTTGCAAGCGAAGGGAAATGAGTTATATTTGCTTGGATGAATAAAAATCAATTTTCAATGTAAGCAAACAATTGCTTACATTGAAAATTGATTTTTGACGTTTTCGTCTCACTTTGCCATTTTCCTAATAGATTCAAATATAGCATTTCCTATGAGTGGTATGTGAATTCCTATTTAAGCGTAGTAGTAGTAGAATAATTTCGACCATAATTAAAAATTTCCTAATAATATATGCAAATATTTGCAGGTAAAAGTTATTGGAGAACAATTTTTTCGACTGCAATGTTAAATTTGTATTATCGTTCCGTTTCGAAAAAAATTATTGACATTACTACAACTCGTCAATCGCTTTCAAACGAAAAAAAAACTAAAGTTGTTGCAGAGTTGCAGTTGAGTGCTCGATACTGTATTTCCTTTTATTCTGACGTTTTAATTGACTGACAAAGTTTCAATCAAAGAGATGTCTCAGCCAATCATATCATATCGACCGAGGTAAATGTGAACTCTCCTTGTTGACTGGCTTTGTATTCAAATAATGGTAGACATGTCTACTAGTCACTCTCTCTATGGACATACCCATTCTACTAATAAGCTGCTTGAATGCATTGAATTCAAACTCCAACTTCAGTATTCAGACTCGGGACTTCTCGATTCAGATAGACAAATCCAAGCCTTTTGTACTGGAACTTATTTAGAGCTGAAATTCAAGGCGAAGGCAATGACAACGATTCAAGAGTAAGACTAATATTTTTAACTAGAATTGACAAGCAATGTTGTCTTTAACAGTTCAATGGGTTTTCCTTTAAATACACTATTTAATAATGTTGTATGACCTCCTCTTATTCTCGTACACTTTTAGCAATGACATTAAATATTATTTTACTATGAGTAGCCTTTTTGAGTACAGATCGATACTTTTTTTGTGATATTCTTGGTGGGGAAATGGTACTCTTCCCTCTTCTCATACTTTCCATCTTGTAGCTCCCTGTATGCTCGACGTTATCGATCCATCCCTTGTCCTTAGTGGGGTGGTTATGAATAAAAACAACTTTATATTCTAAAGCGATGTAGCATTGGTCGACCTTACCACTAACAAAAAAAAATACAATAAAAATGCGTGCAACCCAAGCAAATATTAGTTCAAAATTAGTAGAGTAATTAGTTGCAAATGTGTTAAAATCAGATGAGCACTTAGTTAATACTCGATATAAAAGTTATTTATTAACAGGCTACCCTCTACGGATGATAAATAATTAATTTCACTTAATTTATTCTGGCCCTCTTTTATTAGCATAGTAGGAATTAATTATGCAAAATGTTGTTACGAAATGTTAGAAGAGACGGCTAATTTTGTTTATTCATGTTTCGGCCCGATATTTCTACAAGAGTTAAGTAAATCCTACATATCCGTTTTGTACGGATGATGAACTTTTTTAACCGATTTCAACTTTTTTTTTAAATTACAAAATATCAACCATTCCAGAGTGTAAAATATTTAAATAGACTATTGGTTAAACCGTAAACAGGTACTGGTCGGTTGATGTCTTTTAAACTTAAATTTAAAGACTTTAAACTTAAATTACAAGAACAAAACTGGAGTCAAATTGTTAATAATAAAAAAGACGTAAACCATAATTATGAAATCTTCCACAAACACATACAAAGTATTCTAAACGCTTATATACCGAAAGTAAAAATAAAAATAAGACCAAAACAAAAAAAACTGTGGCTCACATATGGGTTAAAAATTTCCTGCAAACACAAACGATTATTGAAACTATTGACAGAACAAACTAGAAGCACAATACTGCATGGTCATTATAAAAAATATACAAAACTCTTAAAAAATACAGTAAAAAAGTCAAAAAAATTACAAAACATACGCAAAATGAAAAAATCAACGAATATAACTAAAACTATGTGGAAAATAATAAAAGAAAACACAAATAAAACTACACGTAAAACAAGGAAAAATGTAAAATTAATGATAAATAATATCACTACTGAGAACCCGAATATTATATCAAATTACTTTAACGATTTCTTTACTATAACGGGGGGAAAAGACAATAATATATCCCCTGGTAGACCAGTCATAAATACAACAGAAAACTCAATTTTCATCCGCCCCGTTGATGCAAAGGAAATCCAGTTCATAATACGTAGTCTAAAAAACAAATATAGCTCTGGCTACGATGAAATACCCCCGATATTGATAAAACAATGCGCAGACGAATTAACGGAACCCTTAACAAGCCTAATTAACCAATCACTTTCGGAAGGTGTCGTACCAAATCTTTTAAAAGTATCAAAAATCAAACCCATATACAAAAAGGGTGACCAGCTAGACTGTAGTAACTACCGACCCGTGGCTGTATTGCCAAGTTTCTCAAAAATTTTTGAAACGGCTATGTCCAAACGCCTCTACTTCTATTGTGAAAAATATAATATCCTAGACGATAGCCAAAATGGTTTCAGAAAAAATCGTTCAACTACGCTAGCTGTATTTAAATATATAAATCAAATTATAAATAATTTAAACGAGAAGAAGTATGCTATAGGGATCTTACTCGATATGAGTAAAGCATATGATCGTGTAAAATATAACATCCTCTTAAATAAACTATATGGCATAGGAGTAAGGGGAATTGCATACAAATGGTTTGCATCGTATCTAGATAACCGCACTCAATATACAGAAATAGAATATTATGACACACAAACTGGCAAAATAACGTATGTAGAGTCACAACTTCGGAAAATCGAAAAATCAATACCCCAAGGATCTGTGCTTGGCTGCATACTATTTCTTATATACATTAACGATCTACCAAAATGCGTTAATAATCAATGTATCTTGTTTGCGGATGACATTTCCTTGGTCTTTCCATGCTCAAATGAACTTTACCTAAACCAACATTTAAACACTGTTATAAAATGCGTAAAATCATGGTTGACAGATCACAATCTAGAGATAAATTTTACCAAAACAAAGATAATGCAATTTAGGCCTCACCAAAAACGCCCTATAAACATAGACTTTAAAATAGAGAACACAAAAATAGAATGTATAGATGATGCTAAACTACTGGGTCTTAACATTGATACTCATATTAACTGGAAAAGCCACATCCAAAGTATTGTAAAAAAATTGTCTAGATTCACTTATGCCCTCTACGAACTGAAAAAGACTACAGATGCAAAAACAGCAAAGTCTGCCTATTACGCCTACGCCCATGCGTGGCTTCAATACGGCATTGTACTATGGGGTAATAGCGTAGATGCAAAACAATTATTTATACTTCAGAAAAAATGCATAAGAATACTGGTCAACATAGGCCCGATGGAGAGCTGTAGAAAACATTTTACCGAACTTAACATACCTACCTTGACATCAATGTATATATTGGAGATATGTAAATTTGTACGAAAACATAACCATCTATTTACCCTGGCTAAAACTACAAATAAACATAACCGGCGATTTCAAAATAAACTTTCTATACCAAAAACAAATTCAGTCATGTGTGGATCAGGACCTTACTCCATGTGTGTAAAAATTTATAATAAAATTCCAACGGATATCCAAAAAATAGAATCACAACTACCGTTTATCAGAACATTAAAAAAATACCTGATTTCCAAATGTTTTTATACTGTTCAAGAGTTTTACCAAAACAAATGATGTTAGAATTTCACATTAAATATATAATATAAAAAATGAAATGTTTTATCCAATTTTATTATTTCCATTAACTATTATAATTAATATGATAATACTTTTATATGAAATTTAAATATGAATTTTATAATAGTTCCATAAAATTACCAATTTTACTTAAAACTACTGATTTTTTAACTTGACTTGCATTGTGTTATAATTTTTATTGTTTTATCATTTTTAATTTAATTTTGTTTCTTAATATTATTTATACATTTCATATTAGGGATTATTTTAAGTTAGCTTTATTTTTGTATTTATTTTGTATTATTTCTTTTTTTGAGAATAATAAATGAAATATTATAGATATTGCAATGCCCTAACAGGGCTCATGTTTATTAATGACGCAATAAAGGATTTGAATTTGAATTTGAATTTGAAAACGGGACTATGGCTCTCAGGTGCACTACACGATTGACGGTACACTCCGGTAATCTGTTTGGTGTTCGAAACCTCCCGCAAGGTCTTCAACATTCGAAGACTAGATTTCTTAAAATACTTTCAAAGTACATAATCATGCATAATTTTTCATTAGTGGTCTACCGAACAAACAGTTGCTTTACTTCATCGATTTTCAAAACTTTATAACTATTATCGTATATCATACAATATTTCTTAAAAGATTAATTCTCAATCTAATCTATCGCTTCTTATTATAAGTTTTCTCATTTACAGTATTTCATTTGCGAATAATAGATATATAAAGAGAGATAAGCTAAAACTTGCAAGATTAGCAAACAATAACTTGTGGGATTTATTTGTGCAAAGGTCCCAAAATTAGCAACTAATTAGAACTAAAATTTAATTAAACCTGAGATCTTTAAGGTGTCTTATTAAACTCATAAACACTAAGAACAATATTCTACGATATTTTCGTAGAATTACGTATATTTTATTCTTGTCCTATTGTTAGAAAATTCTGTATTTAGGTCACAATTGATATTGGAATGATGATAGCCAGTGATTACGAACTCTGGGTTCGTAATATAATAAGGTGATAAGGTATCGTCGTGTGATGTGAATGGCTAGCGACCCTCAGGCCGGGGTCTACCCTTAAATGCAAATTTTGTGTTCCAGTCTCTAGGAAAGGGTGGGACCTTCCTATCGAAGTATACAATACTCACAACGTTACTGCTTACTATTACCTCGGCGTCACAAGAATTCGGCCAGAGGGGCGTGGACATGCGTCCTAAATCCTGTTTTTTCCTTTAAAAACTTCTGTCATGTGGCAAATGTTCATAGGTGACTACTTATCATCAGCTAGGCTTAAACAAAAAAAAAACTTTTTCTAAATCATGACCAGGACAGGTCACACAAGGGGATTAATGATAAGACTTCGACTACCTACTGCTCGCGGTAAGACTACGAGCAGAAATTTTATCATTAAACAATTATATTCATATCAGGATCGTTTAAAATTAAGTGGATCTTAAAAGAAATACTAATGGAATGGAAATTAAAATAGAGTGAACATAATACTCTATTATGATAATTTATTTCAAATTGACATGTAAGAAAATTTCAGTCGCCTCTCACGTTATTCTAAAAGTTCACTTAGTTAATTATGGGCGTCAAAATTCACTTTGAAACAACAACATCGCAGTAACAAATGATGTATTTTCTAAGTTACCCCAAGCCATAACAATCCTTACTGTCTTACAGTGCTCAACACCTGGAACTACTATGTCTTGCTGATGTCGTTATGGTCGCTTCTCGCGTGCGTCCTTTACGCAATACTTCCTGAAAGCCCCAAGTACTACATAACGCAGAACAGACACGACGAAGCAAGAGAGATATTGATTAAAATTTATAAACAGAATACCGGGAAGCCGGCGGAGACGTTTCCGGTAAGGAGGTTCTAATTATAAATTTCTCTGCATTATACACGTATTAATTTAAATTGAGAAAAAGAAATGAGTGATATTTATTTGACGCATATTTTTTTAAACATAAAGTAATATCCCGAGAGATATGATATAGATAGTGTGTTTCAGAAGGCTTTCAAAACGCTCAAACGTGGATAGATAGGTTTTGGTAAATCCAAACGAGCATTTACAACCATAAGGTATTCACTTGCTTATAAGATGTGAAAAATTCTTAGAGATATGCTATAGATAATATAATAAAATCAACTTACGTCTATGGTACCAAAAATCTATCACAGGAGGTTTTGATTTCAATGTAAAATACGCAATCTGGAAAAGTTTATTTTAAGGATTTCAGCTTAACATAAATCTTAAACAAGAAATAGTATTCAGTTACGCTTGCAACAATTGTTTTCGTAGGACAAAGGCCCTTTTAAATCGCTTCAGTGTTTCGACCAAAACATCTGAAGAAAAGGAAGGGAGAAAAAAACCAAAGGGTAGAAAAACAAAGTCGATGTGGCGTTAAAAAAGATGAATTAAACACCAATTTATTATTTGATGTATTTTTAAAGTTTAATATAGTTGTTTACTTGGTGGAACTTTCCATCATAGCGTAATAATGTACAATTTCCAAAACTTTGCAGTTGCTATTTTTTACAGTTACACACTGTATGTAAATGTCAACACGCTGATAATAATTAAACTTAGCTACACTAAATTGGAAGTTATAATATGTTCTACTAGCTTTCTGCCCGCGGCTTCACCCGCGTGAACTACATTATTTTGTATATTTTTCTTGTTCTGGCGTAAAAATGTAACTTCATATGACGATTCAATTCCCACTTCACACTTATAAGGGTAGTTTTTTGAAACAAAAAATGTCTATATAAAATTTCATTACATTAGGTGCAGCAGTTTGGCCGTGAAAGTGAAACAGACAGACAGACGGACGGTTACTGTCGCATTTATAATTTAGCGTGGATTAGTATGGAAGTCCACATTTGTTGATACCAATGAAGAGCGGTGATTTTGTATCGAGTGGGAGTTGATTTAAAAAATAATTTAAAAGACGAATGAAACTCTTATTTGAATACTGCTGATAAAATGAGTATTGTTTACTGTGTAAATTAATTACTTTATAAGTGAATTCAATTTCAATTCAATTAAATGATTTATCAAGTTCATCAAAAATCAATTTTATTTACTTATTAAGTATCAACTTCTGATTACCTAATACTTCCGATTCGAACCAACTCCACCCTGATGCATATCGTAACTGCCAATGGTTAAAATCTACATTCCATTCCATCATTAATAGTTGATTAGTTTGTGTGTGAAACAAACAAATTTAATTAGTTAACTGATCTAATTAGTGCCAGCCATGTGTCACTAGAACATTCATTAAGAGCGCAGTGTGACAGAAAACAATCACGGAAAAACCCGTCTGTCTGTCACAGCGTCACGTAATGTGAACTGACTGCAATTTATCACTTTAATTTGCACCAGTCAGTTCGCGAGCTCGTAATTTTAAAGTAAGTTACTATTATTATTATATATGAGAAAAAATGCAGTTTTTTAAGGATCGAAAGATTCGTTAAGACTTCGAAGGTTATTTTAAACTTATTTGTTCCGGTGGAATTTTGGAATAGATTTTAAAGTAAACTTTGATGTTTTGAACTTAATCCATATTTGGATCAAAAATAAAAATATATACATAATATATTCAAATACTACGTTTTAAAATGGACTTAAATAACCCTCCTTTATATTTTAGACTCGATGTTAATTGGAAATACGAGTACTAGTCACACGCAGTTAAAAGGAAAACGTATAATGGCCGAGCTGACAGAAAGCATCAACGTTTTAATAACACTCACGGCCTCCCCATACGGCAACGGTGGCACCTCAGCTCGATGGGAAGGGTGGAAAGTGGAAACCTGTGCGTCAGACGCATTACCGGAACACAAAAAGCCGCTGACGGTAGACTCCAGCCTGAGGGCGGTCGCTAGCCAGTCAGATACGACGGAACCTTACAATCAGGACACGATAGGGGCATACTCTTCCTCATTACAACTTCACGTGGGATTTGTATTTTACATGTAGCTTACAGCTGTCAATATGCGGCAGTAAACACTTACCATTAAAATTAACTGCATATTATAAAAAAAACTGTATGAAAATGCTCAAAAGCTTTATGTTAAAATTGAAATAGATCAAAGCCCGTATATTGTGAGTTTACAAAAGAATGAATGAATGCAATCATTACATCAGGAGCCTTTACTAAGCTTTCAATATTATTATACAGATCTTTATTGTTCATTTTAAAATACGGGGCATGGATGTGTTCGCTACATTTCGATACTGAATTTTCAACATATTTTAGGAAAATGGATTTATATAAGTCCTATCACAACTATCTATCCCACGCCTGACGTGTTTTATTTAGAACTGTTTTTTGACCTCGGCTTACTTTACATTTGAATACACACACAAAAAGACGGCACAGGTGAAATTAGAAAACCGGCCAAGTGCTAGTCGGACTCGTACGCGAAGGATTCCCTACAACCTCACAATATTTTTTTACAAAACTATTTGTAAAACACAATCTGTAAAAAATTCAAGTATCTACCGAATTATGGTCCATAAATTAGAAGCATGTGACAGACGGACGGTCAGCGGAGCCTCAGTAGGGTTCCATTGGCACCCTTTGGGTACGCAACCCTAATAAAAATCTGCATAAAACGAATCATCTACATAATGTTTTAGGGTTCCTTACCCAACGGGTGCCATCCTAGTTTGATGTTACTTGCATCACAAACAATGTAGTTCAAAGCGCGATTCTTTTTAGGAATTACTCAGAATTGAAAGCAATGTCTCTACGTTGTACAACATCTCTTAAACCTTTGTACTTTTTTTGTACTTTGTTGTTTGGAGTAAAGGGTCTACGTGTTGCCTTTGTTTTACATATGAGGTTAATGCCCAAGCTGTGTCGGTGACTGGAATTACTGCGTTTAATATGGCATTTGTGGCATCATTGTTTACGCTAATTTTGTAAAAAATACCTCAGAATACCTAAATCTAATCAAATACGTAGACAATTTCATCTCTGTGCTATATAACTTTAAGAAATTCCGTCGTCTCGAGCCAATCCTGATCGAATAATTTGTTTATGCTTAACTGATATGATATGGTCAAATAAAGAATAATTGAGATTTCCTTAAATATTTACTTTATTTCAGAAGTTATATATTTGCTTAATTTTAGTAAGAATACATAACATAGAACTTACATGTTCTCATCACAAGGCAAAAAGAAAGAAGCATGTCTGTTGCCATAATATTACATTTTCTACAGTACGTAATAACCATACAGGATTTAATAAAATTGTATTCTAACGTTAACTTTAAAATGTCTTGTATTTTTTTAACTCCGTTATGATTAGAGGAGCACCTAAGTCACATTCAATTTAAATAAACAATTGTAAAAAGAAATTTAATAAAACTTGGGGAAACAATATATACATCATGTGTTTCGTAGAAAACACACGCCGTGTTTGATATTACTTGCATCAGAAACAGTGTAGCTCAAAGCGTTTGATTTTCTTTAGTGACTTCACAGAATCGATGTTGAAAGAAACTTCTCTATATTTTAACATTATTTTCTACTTGTAAAACTTGTGTTCACGTCAAAGGTTTTGCGTTTCTTTTGATTCACTTACGGCCAGTTTTTTCCTTAGTATTGCCAGATTCTAGACCATTTCAACAACAACATAAGTTTCAATTAAAGTTTTGCCACGATCCATTTATCTACAGGTTAATAATATCGATAGAAATTGTTGCAAGCCAGTTGTGGTTACAATTAAATAGTCATAGTTAATCGCAAAACTGTAATTTAGACAGATTTCACATTGAAACTAATGTTGTTGTTGCGGATTGAGTTACGTGGTCGGCCTGCTATTCTGCATGGGGTTGGATATAGATTTTATGGGCGGCGGTGATAATATCAAAAACAACACATGGCATATTGTTGCATGTGTACGCATATATACAGTCACTCTCTCGCTGTGTTATTCTAGGGAAGACTGTAAGAATAATCGTATTTTCGTCCATGCAAGAGCGGATCCAG
>DWNK01000143.1:0-14048 GCA_018250315.1 Hyalothyrus neleus pemphigargyra | reverse complement strand
CGGGTGGGTGTCCAAAGCTTCAATTGGCTGGGTGTCATTTCGTTGCATTTGATTGTTTGTAAAATATCACATCATGAACCAATGATTTGCCGTGACGTGATGACGCCAGCCAATGAGAGCTCCGCTCGCGTGCTAGCGGATTGGACGCTCTCCCGGAATATTTTTGAAATGGCAAATGAAAATCATTCTAATGTTGATACACGTTTTGTTTTGTTTCATAGTTTTCTAAAAGATTATGTAAATGTGCCGGCAACCACGCCTTGAATTTTTTATTATATCATAGTTATTAAAAATAATGATTAGGATTGATCTGGTACTCAATGTACTTATACACGCATTAGAAAAACTCAAGTATGTCGCCGACAATTCTTGGAGATGTGCTAAGTGAAAGTACACAATTGGGTACTCTTATCTTGTCGGCAAATGCTTTAAACGTAAATGTAATATGTAATCTATGCAACCCGGAACACGTCCATATCCGGTTAACGATTTGGTTGTGCAAAAAAGGTAATAAATCCAAAAAAGAAATGTTTTGTGTTATACTTTTGAATTAGGATGGATGAAAAAGTATGAAGATAAATTAAGTAAATCTTACTTCTTACCTGAGATAATTAGATATTAATATTACAAATACGTTTGTTTGGATGGATGTATGTTTGTTTGTATGTTTGTCTATCACACAAAAATGCTGAACGGATCAAGATGAAATTTAGCACGCAGATAATTTATAACCTGGATTAATATATAGTATTCTTTTTATCCTGATAACAGATCTCCGTGGGATAATTTAAAGTCCACGCGAGCGAAGCCGAGGCCGAAACTAGAAGCTTATTAAAATAGGATTGTACTTAATATTAATACAAGAGTTAATATTAACATAATAATGTTTATTTTTTATAAAATTAATAAAAAAATGCCTTTCTTTTATATCAATATATCTTTTAAATTTTTAATGCTCCGACATACGGCGATCATTAAACTTAGATAAATATAGCAAGAGATCTGCCATTTTCCAAACTTCTGTTTCTGAGAGGAGGATCCTATTATGTGATGATGATTTGCGGCTGTAGAGTACTTACTCTTCACGTGCAAAGAACGTCAAAGAAAAACATTGATCGCAACTAATTTGTCTATTTTCTACAAAGTCAGACTACTATTACGTTGTGTAAACAAAATGTGAAGTGTATCCGTTTTAGCATGGAGTTATGCCATACACTTATTATTATTCACATATTCACAGTTTTAACAATATTATTTTTATACAGCAAAAATAACCAATGAAAATAATTGTAATATTGCTTTTTGACCAGAAGATCGTATCTTTAGTGTTTATACTTGCTTTATATGTGAAATCTCAAATTCCATTTTTCGCTTCAAAGCCGACGTAGCATTGGCGACAATTAGGTTGCAAATGTTCACAAGAGACGGTGACTACTTACCACCACGTCTAGCCTAACAAAGGCGTTAGGCCTGCCTCTGTTAAGCCTAGGCTTACATAAAACAGCTACGTTAAGTATACAAAAAAATGTTTAAGTCTATTTAATTCTGCAGTTTTTATTATTTACTAATTAGTAATTACCGCATAATTAACATCAAACGCTGCACAACAATAAACAAATAAGTAAACGCAAAGTGCGCAATTATGAAATACCTACTCGTAAATAGCTTATAGCATTTACCCAATAGAGTGCGCCGCTAACGACCGCACAGATACGGCACCGCAGAGAGGATGCCACTCCATATAGAAATGTCGGTCTCGGTGGCTTAAGATAGAACCATACTTACCAGGATCACAATGAAAATGTTTAACTTTAAAAATAATAAAAAAAGTTTAATTTAAATAAAAATTCTTAAAATATTTACTTTGAAATTTTATAAAAGCTTATTAACTACCGTTTACATTTGGTTAAACCACGGTATCCCTTTTTAAAAACTACTGCAAAAACATTGAAATTTATGATTAGTGTATAGTCTCTCCATAAAGAAGAATCGGTCTCTGCGCCTTAACGCGTAACCACACTGGCCAAAACAACGTGTCTCATTTAATAAGAAAACTTACTAAATACAATTTTAGTAGGATATAATATTAAACGTTGTATATAATTAAATTTAAATAAATATATAGATAGAATATTGTGCGGTGATAATGGTGTGTGACTTGCACTTAGTCTGGTTTCTTTATAACGCTACAATTTAAAAGCGAATCGAGATTTTAAACTCAGTATGTTTCTACACTTAACTAACGTAACTAATGAACAAGTGAAACGACCATTTGATGCCGTATTTGTTGATTTTATAACTTCTAACGTGTTCTGTTTGCGTTGCGTCATAAGCAAATATGGGGTGTTTTTATTAAGCGACATTTGGCGGTAGATTGAATCGGTACACTGCGATGGTACCAGCACCATATCCATTTTTACAGCTCTGTTGCTTTGGTAAGACAGATTTAGTTCAGCAGACCTGCTTATAGTACTCCTTTTAATACTTCCTACAATTTGAATTAAATCCTTTGGTGAAGCAACTTTACTAACCTCGATTACAGCTAGGAATAATCTTTAGATTTCTTTGCAGAATATCTAAGGGTAGCAGGGCTCACTTACCTCAGTAGCTGACTACTGAGGTAAGGACTGCCTGCTTCTTTGATACTTTCTACTACTCTCTTTTCTTCATGATCATCATTTTCATCATGGACATATTATACTTCTGTTTCAATATTCATCTGAAATGAGGATTTAGGCCATAGTTACGCTAGCCAAGTTGTGTAGGTAAACTAGACGTCACACACTTGAACATCATGTTGAAGTGTGCATGTTTTACGAAGTTAAAGCTATACAGTTATTTTAGGAAATAATGTTAATTAAAATATTTTGTTGAAAATTAAAAATTTCTGTTCTATAAAGAAAAGGGAGAAATGAAGTCTACTTCATTTCTAAATATATTTATGTTTAATTAAAAATTCCATAAATATGGCCATCGATGCCCGAATGTCCATCAACCAGGGCCGCATATGTTGATAGCACAACCCTTTAAACAGCAATAAAGCAAGCAGGAGATACCAAACACGATCGAGAGCGATCCGCATCTAAGCGGTCCATAATTGGACAGGCCACCGCGTCCGAGCATTTGAATACCAACGTTCCAACGTAGAGTTATTCAAAGCGCAGTGAAAGGCGATGTCGGTGCGCAGTTCAAGGGAGATAAGTCAAGTTCGCGCTATCTCCGACAACGCGCTGATCTAAATTCGCGTTAGTTTGCTGTTTGTCTAAGGATATCGGAGTTTAAGTCGACCGTCCTTCTCTGTAGTTAAGGGAATCTGAAAGTTTAATGATCCAATTTTGGGTACATTCATTTTAAGACTCACTGGTGCAAAGTCGAGAAGCGAAACGTAGCATACTTTAATCGCAACACAAACAACCAAACAAGGTGTACTAAATTGAATTTTGAGAAATTTAAAATTATTATTATTATTAAAAAAAAAATCAGTGGAAATTATGGTAATTTCCTAAATTGTTTTTGTAATAAGAAAAAATAAACAATTTTGAACTATTTACACCAATGTACCAGGACCGCATACATAGATGATGCAACCCTTAAACACTTTCATGTAACAGTTCATAATTCATAATTCTTAAAGGACTTTCTGAAATGATCAGGGTTACGTTTTAGCCATTTGCCTATAAGCCTCTAAAATGCAATTCGAACTTCACTTCCTCTACAAGAAAATAAACAGGATAAAGGAGACACTGCGGTGAGTAGTCCAAGATAGATAAGTCATGTTTGTGTTATCTCGGACAGATATCGACATTCGCATTCGCGTACTTCCTGTAGCCGAACAGATTCTGTAAGACAAAGTCAGTCGGCGGTACTGGTTTATAGAACATACGTTTTGGTTAGACATTGAAGTGCAAGTGTGTATCGATAACAAAGATACTTTGATCTTCTATACATAATTATATACATAACTGGATAAATGTTGATCAAATTTCAATTTAATGTAAATAAAAAAAAAATGGTTTTTAGGTCAATATCCCTGTGGATGTCTATGCATTAAATGTTACAGATATTTGATAAAAAAATTAAGGCGTTTCTTATTGAAGATATCAGTCTTTAACGAATGTTGACTTCACTAATTTGAATTGTTATGTAGTCGAACCAAATAAATATACATAGCACGTCTAATACCTTTTCGGGAAGAAATATTTTAGAAAGTACAAACGATGTATTCTAATGAATCGCTCATAGTCTTATTTGTATCTAGGTTTTGTGACGTAAGTAAATGCCCATAGTCTAACGCCTTTCAACTTTCAACCGT
Organism: Hyalothyrus neleus pemphigargyra; assembly: GCA_018250315.1. Classification (NCBI taxonomy): domain Eukaryota; kingdom Metazoa; phylum Arthropoda; class Insecta; order Lepidoptera; family Hesperiidae; genus Hyalothyrus; species Hyalothyrus neleus. The sequence goes on along the minus strand of DWNK01000143.1, from coordinate 9,736 downwards.
TACATCACTTAGGTGCAGATGTGACGTCATTTATCTGATAATCGGTGTCCGGAACATCTGGGTTATTTAACTAGTTCGCTGCACCTCTAATTATCTATGCGCTCAGTAATTAGTCTAATTGTCGGTTCTCAGTTATGCGTATTACTTTGAACCGCCTTTTTCAATGCACTCGGACTAGGCTACCATGCTGGCCAAACGCAGATTGGTAGAGTTTATCATCATTGAGAACATCTTTTCTGTACTCTTTCGCCGCAGTTATTTGGATTATTTCCTCACGATATTTAATTTCGTCGTTCTTTAAGTATTAAAAAAAAAAAAGCAATATTCACACGAATTGATAACCTCCTTTTTTTGAAGTCGGTTAATTAATTTATAAAGAAAACAGAGGTGCTTTGAAATCCGAACCATAATCTCAGACAAACATGAATCTCTATAAATCAATACACTTTACCGAAATCAACACACGTTATGTACAATAATTTTATGCAGGGTGTCGATTCAATTACCTGCATCCTTTTAGCAGGTGGCACTATATATAAGGACAAATGTGTATCACATTAACTCGGGATTGCATTAAGATACAAATTTTAAACGAGAATTTTGACCTATGAATATAAATTTTTACAAAGAGGTAGAATATAAATGGGAGACGTCAACTAAGAAACGATTTTAGAAAACTCTCCTCCTAAAGAGGTATAGTGGGGGGTGAAATTTATATGGAGCTTCGTTATTTCTGGACTTAGGAGAAGGACGAAAATTTGTATGTCGAGTTACACACTTACCATCAGATGACGCACATGCTCTTTTGTTACTTCAATATTATAAAAATAGACAAACCTCAAGCCATGAAATCAAGCCCTAATAATACCGCTGTCGGAACGAAACAATAGAGCAATCACGCGTGGGCAACCGAATCGATGTTATGGTTATGTTATGGTTATTGGCCTGTCGTTATTCGTTCGTTATGTAACCAGTTTGCGGATGTAGCGAAGATATTCCGTCGCCTTGTGAGTCAGCTTTCTAGAAGAAGCAAGCAAACAGGGAGACAGCCAGACTGATATTTATGCGTATTCTTAGAGAGACTGCATTTGTAGCGTGGTGGTCTATGCTCCAGGTCTTCCTTCCCCACAATTGTGTGGGGTCTTTCCACACCGCCAACTCAGCAGTAGGCCACAAAAAGTAGTACAGTAAGCCATAAAAAGCTTGCAGCCAATATTAATATACACAAATTTAAGCCACTATGAAATGAAGCCCTTATTAGACCGAGCTAAACAATAGAGCAACCACACCGCGTGGGCAACGCAATCAAAGTTATGGTTGTGTTATGGTTACCGGCCGTTGTTATTCGTACGTTATGTAACCAATTTGCGGATGTAGCAAAGATATTCCTTCTTATTGAAGGTTACATTTATAGAATAAGCAAGCAACGAGGGATTCACACAAACTGATCTTTATGTTTCATCTTAGAAAGACTGCCTTTGAAGCGTGGTGGACTATGATCCAGGTCTTCCTCAATTGTGGGATCTTTCGACAACACCAACTCAGCAGTAGGCCACAAAAAGCAGTACAGTAAGCTTGCAGGCAATATTAATATTTAATATACACAAATCTTTAAGCCACTATGAAATGAAGCCCTTATTACACCGAGGGAAACAATATACCAATCACACCGCGTGGGCAACGCAATCGATGTGGTTATGTTATGGTTATCGGCCTGTCGTTATTCGTTTGTTATGTAACCAATTTGCGGGTGTAACGAAGATATGCATTTGATTCTTGGATTAGTCTTCTTCTATCATATAATAAACAAATGAGCCACATCTGTTGATTAAATATTATTTGGAAAATCTTTATCTTTTAGTCGTTATTTATTTTTATTATTCTTATGGTCGTTATGGTCGTTTTTTTTGTGTTTTTGTCTGTTTATTACTGCTATATGCGAAAACTACTTGATGTTATAATATAATTATTGGGTTTATAAATACTTTTATATATCATTCCCAAGGGCATATCTCATTCCCAAGGGAAAATACAAATACTATAAATAACATTTAGCTCACATGAACATAGTTGAGGGCAAAGTTAGTGTAGAGAACCCCAAAAACAAATTTATTATTGCTGTCGAAAAACTATTCTTTGAATATGACTGCAATGTAAGCTTGTACGCATAAATATTGCGACCGAATCGAATTTTTACCAATTCACTCGTTATAAGAAAAATAAATAGGTACTCAAAACTGCTCGAAATTGACGATGAATATCACAAAGAAGCAATATAAACAAAGCCATCAGTGGAAACGTTGAAATTGCGTGTCAATTCGCACGATGCGCACGCGCCGATTGCGAAATATTGCGTGTCTTGTTTTATAGTAACGTGGAAGGCATTAAAGTTTCTATGTTATACATACACGCTAATAATAATGCTTTTGCTTAATAAGTAAGTGGCTTAATCGTGATGTATAGGTATAATTATTTTGTATGTATGTATGTCACTGCTCCTGAACAACTAGATAGATTTTGTTGATTGGCATTTGACTTTTTGTGCAGTTTGAGATCCCTGGGTGGTTTAGATTAATTTGGATAGGCGGCGCTGCTATCGAGTTCTACGATTTTTTAATTTTCGGTAAAGGTGTCCCAGGTTCCTGGACGAGATTTCTTAGACTTAACTTTGGTGGTGTTGTAACATGCAAACCTATAGATAACAAAAAGGCTATGCAGGACTTAAAAACTTTGAGGCAAATCAGACGACAACTTTTTATTTTACGGCTAAAAGTTTAATTACAATACTTTTTTAATGTACTATTTAAATGTACCGATGCCGATGTCGATATTGTGAATTGAAAAAATTGTTAACATACTCACAATTTTACTCACAAACGTCACACTTACACATAGCAGCAACAAAAATAGAGCTCCGACGGACCAACGGACGGACAGACAATGGAATTTTAGTTATAGGGTTTCGTGAGCAATATTTTTGTACGAAACACTAAAAAATAATATAAACAACAAAGCGTGGCAGTGTGTGAGAACCTAATTTTCGGGAAATCTAACAAAGAATCAAAACGTACATTTTCAAACTTACAATTTAACGGGAAAATATTATAACTAGACTGTCATTGAGGACCGACCCTTACACAATGGACATACACGATGTGTTATTATGATAACTAACCAGCGCGCTTGACATGACAATTTATCATGTTGATTCTGTTGACAGACAAACCATCCTATCGTAAATATGACATTTCCTTACAAATACAGATAACAAAGTGTTTAAGCTAACGGTCAAGACAGATAATATAGTGCATGACAAGTCGTTATCTATATAATACGGAATATGGTCCGCATAGATAATAAACATCGCACCCCTAGATCAAAACTGTAGCAACTGAAAATGTAACTTTTTTCAAAATTCCCGAAAAACTGTTGATCCAAAATTTTTCCAACAGAACATATTTCTTTAAAAGAATATATAAAAAAGTATGTTTGAAATACTTTTTTATATATCCTTTCTTATATTTTTTCCTGTTAACCGAAAATGAGGTTATGTCTATAGCCGAAATTTTTGAGTTGAAACAGCTTTGATCATGGTCAACATGGTCAGTTTTTGGACAAAAAATATGAGCCAGATTGTATTGGACAGATGTTAGATTATGCAGTTGACACAACGGATTGGAAAAAAACCTGTATGTAGTACAAACAATGTATGCAAACAAAATTATATATTTTTTTCTTGATGGAGTGTCACCGTTTTCAGACTTACGAGTATTACTTTACTTTGTCCTATATAACGTTACTTCTTGCCAAATTTCAATATCGGCCAGTTTTGTGTATTTGTGTGTGCGTGTGCGTGTGTGGGTGTGGGTGTGTTAATTTGTGGGACGCACAATGTCCACAACTTATGAAGCGAATTTTGAAGTCTTAAGAATTACAAAACTAATTTGGTTGACGTCTATGAAGACTATGAATATATTTTTAAAGAATGTTATGAAGCATCTGAAATATAACATTAATAGTCCGATTTGAAAAGTGTACTGTTTGTGTGTTCTACATAAATTAAATGCATTTCATCTATGTAGAACACAGGCTCACTCTTACTGGCATATCTACTCACACATTTAAATAAATAATAAATAAATATCTTTGGACATCTCACACACGACCATCTGATCCCAAATTAGGCAGAGCCTGTGCTATGGTAATCAAACAATTAATAATCATACATATACAATTCTATACACATACTTATATAGATAATTTACACCCAGACACAGAACAGACTCGTGTTCATCACATAAACATTTGTTATGGGTGGGGATCGAACCCCTGGCGCAGCAGTTTGGTTCACTACCCACTAGACCAACGAGCCAGTCAATACGTATAAAACAATGCCATATTTATCCATAATAACTTACTACATCGAGATTACTGGCACGCGTTTATATTTGTTTCATCACACCAAAAAACATGGCACATAAAACATCTATTAGGGCGTATTAACACAGATACTGCAATGCTTACATTGTGATATGTTTCGCAAACTAGCTGATCACGATTGATGATTTTCATAAGAGGTGAATGAGCAAAGGAATTGTAGGCTTAGTAGCAGGGTGCCGATTTTGCCTGCCCTGATTCAACTTAGCGTAGTATGACAATATAACATATTAGGGGTAATTTAAAATTTGCATCTTTATACATGATTATAGGCCTGAGTATTTGATACTGATACTGAGTAGAATAATGACAGCGGAATTTGTCACGACCGATTTATAGTTCTATCCCATTGGGATAGAGCTATGATTGATACCTCCACGCGTTCGTGGGAAAAAGAGTTTAACATACAGACAGACAAACAAAGAAAAGGATTCTATTTTTCCTAAAAAAATATTCTAGAATATATTTTCACAGGTGCCAACCCTAATGGTATAAGCAGCTCAAATAAAACAAATAAACAACAGCTCGAAAAGATACAGACTGTGATAGATAAAGAGCAGCCATCTTTCTATTGCGTAACGGTCCGTTCGAATATCGAATTTCGAGCTTCGTCTTATCTGTGTAAAGCTCGGTATTAAGTGGCCAGTGCGGGAACAGGCCCCTAGTCTAAGATAGAATAATGACTGCGGATTTGTCACGCCGGATTTGGAGTTCTATCCCATTGTGATAGAGCTTAGATTGGATGAGTTTTCGTCAGAGAAAGCAATGTATAGGCGAGCTTGATAAGCGCTTCCCGATCTAAGTCATGCAAATTATTATCACCACTCTGACCTGGCTTTTGTGGGCGGTGTTGTATAATCCTTATTTATTGCGGTGAACTCAGTATCGATGTTGGGAGATAGGTATGCAATTCCGCTTTTAGTTACTTAAATTTAAAGTACAGTGCCGGCTAGATACAGTTGCTGGTGGTATGGTCCCATCGTGTGACCTGACTGGCTAGCGACCGCCCTCAGGCTTCGTCCTTCGTCTACTTTCAATAGCGACTTGTCGTGTTCCGGTATTGCGCCTGAGAATCAGAGTCCCCTTTTCCTTCAAAGCCGGCGAGCATTGACGAATCCTCTGATGTTGCAAATGTTCATAGGCAGCGGTAACAACTTAACATCAGATATCTCGCCTGCCTCTTCGTTGGTTTATACCTACTCTCAGGCGCACTACCGGCACACGACAAGTCGCTATAGATGGAAACTCTGGCCCGTTCCTGTCGTTGTATCATCGGAGTCTGTGGGTTCTCAATGTGAGCTTCATTGGCCAGAGTTTTGGCCAGTTTTGCTGGTGGTAAGCTCCCATCGTGTGAGCTGACTCTCTAGCGACCACCCTCAGGCCAGAGTCTACCGCCAATAGCGACTTGTCGTGTTCCGTTAGTGCACGAGAAAGCCGGAATCCCTCTTCCCACCCTTCCCATCCTTTACATCCCATACCATACCTTTTCTCTTTAAAAACGGCGAGCATTGCGAACTGCGAGTATTAGCGACTCCTCTGGTGTTGCAAATTTTCATAGGCGGCGATGACTACTTATTACCTTACTTACATCAGGTATCTCGCCTGCCTCTTCGTTTGGCTTAAGCATAAGAAAAAATTGAGGAAAATACCAATTGTAATAATATTTCCCCGTTTTTGCAACATTTTTCATTGATGCTGCGCTCGTATTGCTATTGATCATGATGTTATACAGCCTATTGCTTTCCTCGATAAATGGACTCTCCAACGCAAAAGGAATTTTTATAATTCAAATCAGTACTTCCTGAGATTAGCGCGTTCAACAAACAAACTCTTCAGCTTTAAAATATTAGTATAGATTTAGTAGATGTAGTATCTAAAAATCAATCATTTCAAGAATCATGAAAGGAGAATTGTTATTTAAAAGATACCGTGCTATACGTGTACACAAACAATCATTTCTATGTTACTACATACTGTTTTACATTGCAAAAGCTCGAATTCTGTTCCAAGCTGAAGCGATGTGTTTAAATTGATTAATATATAGGTATATTTAATTATTATCCATTTTGAAGAATATGAAAAAATTTTTTGGTATATAAATAAGAATAAAATATATCTATTGGCAATAAAACGTTTTCATGATGTTCTTGTTCTTGTTGATCTAATAGTTGAAACGCCCGCAGATTAGCGAGCATATTACAGATTTGATCGGCCGTTAGTTTAATTGGTTGCTTAATCAGTAGGAGAATGTATGTCATTGCACATATAACACGGTTCCGTATAGCATATTATGCTAAGTAGGATTTTATCGAATCCTTACAAAGTTATCTTATCGGCTCGTCAAAAGTCTTACCTGGGAATTTATTAAAATTTTGTTATATGGTTATAATTTTTTGCTCACTTTTTTTGTATACAGGTGAATTACCTACACCTAGAAGATGAATCATTTCAAGCTATACCTAATATCCAAATCAATGTTATAAATATATCTCTTTTATTTGGAATGCAGACATAGGGATCGTCATTGAATCAGATCGATAACCTTGCGCAAACGAGCCATTTCGTATATTTATAAAGTGCGTGCTTAGGATACTTATATCAGTTACATTTTCACGAGATTACATAAAGATACTAATTTTAAGTTACATCTGATATTGTATAATTTTGTATAAACGATATGAATATCTTATACATAAGGTAATATCTTATTAATAATGTCTTTAATTCAGGATTTAAGAACACTTTCAGAATATGATGATTATACTATGATTCTACATGTACACTTTGTAAAGGAAGGCAAGAACTTAACAGAGAAAACTTGTATGTTTTTCAATAAAAATATAGTACAAGATTGTGGAAGAAGCATTTCGGCTGGCAGTCGTTAATTTCCTTTCAAAAGACAAACATTTCATTTGGGATGAAATTGGACAGTGAGGCCGTTAGAGCCAAGTTACGTTGATAGAATATTAACAAGTAGATCGAATTAAGTTAGGCAATAAATGCTGGTGTACACGAGATAAAGTAAATTCAGTAAAAGTAGAATATCTCGTATGAACCCAAAGACTATGGAGCTTATTGACTGCTTATAGCAGTTCCCCTCGCACGACAAATGGAAGTTTAAAAACACTGCTTCAATTGATTGTCATTGGTCGTTACTAGGGATAGTGACGTATCCGCCACGCTTTGATTGGTCGACTATATGACGAATAATATGAACCCGATATGAACGTATGAACCCAATATACAATTCAACATAAACTTTATATGCTTAGAATTCTCCTGTTAATTGTACAAGGTTCGGAGTTTAAAGAGGATAAGGAATTATTCTTCGGCATTTCACAACTCTCAGGTACACGCCAGTAGGCAAATGGCATTCTCTTCTAAAAAAACAAATTTGTATTTCTAGAAGAAAATTTTGATCGTAGATTAATAACCTTATTCAAATAACCCCTAAAGGGACTCTATTGAATGGCTTGGCGCAATATTCTCAGAATTTTTTTTCGACGGTATCTTACGGAAGAAAAGAATTCTCCGTTTTATGTAAACCAGTTGGGAATTGAATATCGACGCACGTTCGTGACCGATGTTGTTAATATTTACAAAGAAAACAATGTTACTGTACCTGAAACGTTTCAAAGGGGTAAAAGAAATTGAACGTTTCACTACACTCTGGTGTTACGCATTCTGATTGAATGATGGAATGATGACATGAAATAGACTACATATTAGATGCAAGCTCTACCAAACATACATAAAAGTAACCAAGCTTTGTTCCCAATATAATCGAGTCCAAAGTTACACTTAAGGTCTCCTTAAACGGACTGCTTAGAGCTGTCGAGACGAACTGCAGGCGTGAATATGTGTTGCAGTCGACCGCAACGACGACTGCAAGCTCGAAGGAACTCGACTGGTCAGGGGAACTGCTCCATGTTTGTTGTGGTCGTCTAAACGCGGTCCGTGTATTGCAATCGTAAATTTTGTATGAAAATTGCCGATTGACTAAAGGCTCCGAATGCCAGTTCTCCAGAAATTCTCTAAAACATTTTTCGAAACAGTTACTTTATTGGTGAAGAAAATATCGCGAGGAATCTCGGGCTCTCATGTCTGAAAGTTCTACGCATTATTTTCAAAGGAGTCTACCCTTACGAACATGACCAGCGTGGTAAGTTCGAATTCAAACTGTAGAAATTTTCAAAAAATTACACTTAATTGTGGGTAAATATGTTCATCCATTCATTAGCCTTTGAAGATCCACAGCTAGATATATGCCACCAATAATCTGCGCTACTTCTACTAGTCTTCTAGCCTTAAATCCAACGGTTCCCCGCTGTCTTCTCTAGGCCATCATCTATGAAGACGAAAGGTTCACAAAAGCAATCAAGTATAGGCAAAGGAGCATAATTAATCGCCCCCAGACTGAAGACCTAAAGTAACTTACTGCAATGAAAATACGGCAAAGTACACGGAAGACATTGTACACAAAACGTATTATAAGTACGTATATACTTACAGTACATTAAATTTTATTTTCGAGGAAGAAGTCTACGGGTATCTATAAAAACCTACGAACCTACTGTTCTTAAACATTATATACATTTATTACATTTTATGTTTATATTAAACCCGCACCGTCTCTCTTTCAAGTATCTGTAGTTTACAGTTGAATGCTCCTCTGACATAATACTTACTGAAGTGCACATGTAGGGTACTAAAATAATATTTTTTAAATAACAAGTATAACACAATTATTCGTCTGTACATTTAAATAATAAATTAACAAAACAATACAATAAGTAATAATTATTATGCACATTAGAATTGCGTGTGGTTGCTATGGAATACCGTCTACCAATGTACAACAGGATACTTTCCACACTTGGTGTCAGTCTAATTTATCACCGGAATACCTGAAACTAAAGTTTCAGTTCCTACAACGCCTGATCGACAGCATAGATCCTCGGAGACTTGCCTCTTTCTACTTCGATTCGCCGCTGTGGTTTTAAGTCTTTCGCATTTTCCAGAAAAAAAATGCGGCGTAATTTTTAGACTTGCTAAATTCTCGCTAAATATATTATACGAGGACGCTTTAAGCATTTAGTTTGCTTTTTATTTATACACATTGAGTATTGAAACAAAGAATAAATAAATCGGAGACTGAAATGAGGACGCTTTCGAAACGTCCAAATTCTTGACGTGTTTTTGAGAAATTACGATTTTTGAATAATATTTGAGCCACTGCCTCGCATGGATAAGTAGATAAATCACCATAAAAGAGGAGTAAATAAATGACTGTTATTAC
>DWNK01000142.1:0-14058 GCA_018250315.1 Hyalothyrus neleus pemphigargyra | reverse complement strand
TGTGTGTGTGCGCGTACGTGTTCGTGGGAATATGTGTGTGATAGTGATGACACCTCACCGGTTGAACTTTTTACCACCTGGTTCCACTACCACCAGTTCCATTACCATCTGGAAATTGTGTGAGATGTATAAATTCAATTCAACAAATCAATTACTTTACCGACATAAGAAATCATCTGCGAGGTCCAAATAATGTGCTCTAAACCCAAATGCGGATCGTTACATCCTTCCAGATTTGGCTGGCATAGAATTGTAGATTATAGCTTAATATTTTATTTGAATACATCCAAACCTAGCAGTGAGCCAGAAACAGTTCATTAGAATTACTTTTAACTGAATTTTATGTATATCTTTTTATGTTATCTATTTTATAGTAATCATGTCTGCTATATTTAAAGCGTCCGGTTCAGTATCGTCGTTTTAATTAATATTTCTACAGCGCTATCTGTATTCGCTGAATTTAAAATACAATATTCAGAGGGAAATGGTATGCTAATGATGCGGCTGGAAGACGGGTTTTGGAATTTTGCAAGTAATTTTCCCTGAAATGATATATTTATACGTATCTACAATTTCTGTTTGCAAAAAAACATTCAATAATTCTGATAAGGTTCGATACTCTTATAAGGAAATAATAATAAACTTGTATCTAGAATTTTTTAGAAAGTTTACAGATATTTTTTCCTGCTCCTTCCTCCTTATTAAATTTGAGAAACATTGCTGATCGTAACTTATTTAGAGAGATACTAAAAAGTTTATTAATCGAAAAGAGTTATTAAAGCATTGATGAATTTTTAAGTGATAAATTGGATTAATGTGTGATATAAAACATAATATTGTACCTACTAAGTCCTTTAATATTTATGTAGTTATAAGTTAGATAATATGTATGTATGTTTGTACCAAATTTGTATACCATTTTGTTGTATGCCCGTCTGTGGCGGGAATACGGAGAACATATTTAGCGTATGTCATAAAAAAAACAGCATTCCACAATAAACTGATTATTTTTGAAATATACAAGAATAACAAATATGGATAAAATATGGATATGCGCAACATTAGAGGTAAACCAATACTGTGCCAACTGTGAAGGGAAATATGGGATTTACGAAACATGGCCATGCCTTCGGAACATGTGCGTATTACAAGTGGCAACGCTGTAAGAACTCGCCTCAAGTAGGTATACGCCAACAGAGGCAACATCGCTGTTCATGGAAAGAATGGGAAGAGGCTCTGGCTCTTCAGGCGCACTGCCGGAGTACGACAAGTGGTCAATAATGGTATTCGGCCAGAGAGTAATCGATATCCAGTCAGGTTACATGAACTTTACCCATAAGACATTATAACGGATTTCAGTAGTACTCCTGTTCCATATGTAGTTGGTTACAGATGTCTACGGCGGCAGTGATCACTCATTATCAGATGGAATGCATTCTAAAGAATTGACCTCATAACTTGTTAAGATATATCTGTATCTTAACTATTATTTATCAATAGCGGTTCTTCTGTTGTTGACAAGGAAACACTTAGTCAAGTATCACTGAAATATTCATGAGCATTTGCATTCTTCCAAGTGAGCAGCCAACCGCAAATAGCTTGTAATGACTACGAAATCCCGTTCCTGCACTTGGTCTCATTTTTAGGGTTCCGTAAGCAAATGTATAAAGCTGGCAGGCTTTTCGTTACGTCGTATGCCAACACTTACGTCTTATCATATATATCATATTTCCTGTCTAGTATGTTAGGGTATTGAAAGTTGAAATTTGTGCTAAAAAATATTTTTAGTTAATTCAACTTTAAGTGGGAGGATCTTGCACTAGGCTGCCTAACTGCCTAGGGCCAGCCCCAGAAGATTAAATTTTTTAACTAAACCTATTTATGAGTGGCATTTAATAAAAAAATATAAGTAGTTTAGGAACCCGGTTGTACTCAAATTATACAAGTTCTACCATATATAAATTCATTTATCACACACCAGTCACATCACCAGTCCTTATATCTCTTTTAAAAACTAACGCTGTTTTCTTAAAACCTCATTAAGCATCATTATCGTTAAGCAGATTAACATTCAACCGCAATCCATGTTGGTTACTACTACCTGCCACTCAAAACCATTTTCCTCCACTACCGTAGTGTCTGCATGAACTTTAACCTTATAGTTTAGGTAATAAGAGCTACAGTGATCTGCATTTCAATTACCTGGTGTCAGGATACAGTGGTTAACAGCTTATGAATAGGCAATAAGTTGTCCAGAGGCGCTATGCACTGGTTAATGACAGCTGCATAGTCGAGTTATGCAGATTAATGCCAATTTGGGACACCTATAGTAATTAGAAGTTGCGGTACTATTGGCTACTGTCTTGAAGACATGAGCTGGGAATGTCGTAAGTTTAAACTGTAGTGTTCTGAGAAGTAAAACGCGTTGTTATACCCATGCTAGTTGTGGTCACTAAATATGAGGAAACTGTACTAGATTTAGTCTTCAGCAATGCATCTGTGATCAGGTAGCCCTTCTGTTCTATGGATTTTCGCTTATGGGCGGCAATGACTTTACCATTGTATTGAATGCTCGTTTGCTACTTCGATTTTATTCAACTTCGATTTTGCAAAATCATTTCACTTCGACCTCAGTCGAATTGGACCACCCCCAATACTGGCTTAGTGACCAATCACCATATCAGATCTTTCCAAAACTTCTATATTCCATAAAGTCTCAGACAAAGTTCAACGATTGCAATCTGTTATAATTCATCAGGGGCTTAACGTGCTCTTCTATATTCAAAAGTATGAAATGTTGCTGTCGACGGTCATCAACTCCTAACCACTCCCGACTCAGATTGTATTCGATCTATTACAGACATGCCTACTCATCGATGATTATTTGCATCGTCGATAAAGGAAAAGATCCTTAGGAAACCTACATACATTAATAATCTCAAGGATACCAATAAATGTAATGAATAACGAAGATATAATTCTATTCACCTATATTTTCGGAGAATTTCTCTCGATTTCCTTGAGATCATGTTATCAAACCCTAACATGGTATATAGGGGACTACAATAGGAAATCGGTCCACAATTGAAAAAGTGATCAACAAAAAAAAATTACCATACAAAAATACATACAGCCGAACGTACAGCCTCATTTTTTAAGTCGGTTAAAAATAATAATGATCTGCGAAACGAACCCCAAACTTACATTATTGGCACTGTAATATGTTGAATGACAGATCTTTTATGACATCAAATGCCAAGTAAAACGATAGCTTCTTACCCTTCCGATAGCCGAGCCGGGACCATTGTCACGAGGCCATTACTTCAATAGAGGATTCGAATACTGACATAAAGATATGAAAGGCCAGTATTCACGGGTGTAAGCAATGGTAAGGATCGTAAGGACAAGCTCACAATGGGATATTTTATCTGAAAATATTAAATTAATGAATAGCAAAATATAATTTTGTTTTTTGTTTAATTGTCTTTCAACTACAACTAGTAGAAAAAACTGAAACTGCCTACTATAGTTGTAGGAAGAGAGCTGTCCAGCAGTGGGACATAAAAAGAGTTGTGGTCAGAACTAGCACCCATTTTCAAGATATTAGTAATTAAAAGAATAAATATTGACTTATAAAATTTACAGCTCAATTAACGAATACTAGGCAAATACAATCTTTCTTTTAAGACACTTTAAGCGAGTACTACTTATGGTTTCGTGTTTGGGTTAATTGGAATAATCTTAATAAATAGTTTACAGATAAAAAACATAGAGGATATTTATTTTGGGGTTTTATAAATTTTCATTTATACAAATCTGCGCTCGGTGTGCACAGATTCTTACCGTCCGTGGTCGGTCAACCGGACGCGAGGCTCCACGCACCATTTCGCCTCACACTACATTTCCTCCAAATGACGCGACAAACATTTCAATCGGCTTTCCGGAAACCGATGTTTATTTTATTTGGCCCATTCGTGCTAAATTTGCCAAAAAGAATTTGTCGACTATCTTAAGACATGGGGCTAAAATAACATTCTTTATACGTTCGGATAACAGGGTTTGCTGAAGATTACCTTCAGTTGAAGTACGTTAACATATTAATGGTCCGGTGGTATAAACAAGTTTCCGAAATGATTTCTTGACCATCATGAAGAAATCTACGTACGTGCTAGTGCCAGATTACAGTCTCACTGGTGTGTGAAGTCTTCAATAATGCGAATCTCTAATAATCATGATAAATTTCTAAAGGTCTTTGATTGAAGATTGTATAAGGGACAGGAAATTTCGCATGCTTTTATTTATTGTGGTGGTAGGGTCCTAACGTGTGACTTTACTAGCTAACGCATACCCTCAATAGCGACTTCTCCAGTAGTGCGTATGAGAGCCAGATTCCCACTTCCCACCCTTCTCATCCTGTTGTAATGCCTCTGTCGCCCAATACTCGCCCTTGCACTCACACTTTGTCCTGAGGGGCGCAGATATGCACCGTAAATCCTGTCTTTCCCTGAATGTACCTTTCCCTGTCACGGAGCTGTATCTTTACGGAATCCTTTGAGTGCAAATCCGCACTTGGCTTGTTTTATGCCATACAAATAAAAATTTTAGTCTCTTAAAATATATATATATTAATCGCGTATTAACTTTATATTATTATGACCCATTTAATATCAATAACGTTCATCGCTTTTTTGTTCCATTAAGCGTATTGTCATAAAATTGGTCCTGAAATATATTTAAATTTTCCGTTTCGCATATAAATAATGAGAGATTTAATGTTAAACCACCTGTCGTCCTCCCACCGTAACAAAAGAGACATTAAAATCCGTCTTTACCTTTTCCGTCTTTCTAAATGTACTAGACACTCAAGCGTCCGTAGGATCGCTTTCATACAAAACAAAAACACGAGTATCGTGAAGGACAAAATCAGATTACGCCATTAAGGTTAATGCGGTGGTAAGGTCCCATGGCGGTGGTAAATTCCCATCTTATGACCTGACTGGGTAGCGACCACCCTCAGGCTGGAGTCTACCGTCAATAGTGACTTGTTGTGTTCCGGTAGAGCCCCTGATAGCCAGAGTCGCTCTTCCTACTCTTCCCTTCCTTTCCATTCCATCCCATCCCTTTTCCCTTTAGAGGCGGCGAGCATTGGGGACTCCTCTGGTGTTCCAAATGTTCATAGGCGGCGGTGACTACTTACTCACTTGCCTCTTTGTATGGCTATGACATAAAAAGGTTACAAAAAAAATTGTTTTAAGTTTTTAGGAACGCATCACGCGAACTTTACGCTAGCGTATATCGGATGCGCGGCTGGACGTTTAAGTGACTAGGCGAATATAGAGTTTTCGCAATTAACAATACGAGTTTATTGCGGGTAAAAGCTAGATTACTTAGGTGATAATATCTGTATCCGTGGGCCGTAAAGGATGCCAAAGAAGTGGATATACATACATAGATACATATGCTCAAAAAACATTATCTCCCTTTTCTTCGGCAGTCAGGTAGTAACAATAAAAAAGGCTAAGTTCTAAAGCTCTAAATAAAAAAAAATAATTTATTTGAATTAAATTTTTTTATATATTTTAAAATTTTTATTTAGCTAATTGTAGCTTATAGTTTTCTCGCTAGTCATGCGTTACCCGAGTAAGTAATGGGCGGGATTTCACCTTAATTTCAACAATACAGCGACGAAACTTGGCAACAGTACAAATTACGATTTATAGCTTGTATTATCTTCATCTTTTTTGTACGCTTCCTTTTATAAGTTGTTTGGATGGCGTATTAAAGATATATTTTTAAAAACCTTTTAAAAACACAAGAGCGATTGTTTTTATCTAAAATACAGTTTTTTTTATAACATAAATGTTTGACTAATATGTGTCAAGGGTCTCTCAAAATGAGTTATACTAAGCCATCGCTGGCCAAGTACGGTACAAGAACTTGCAAATATTTTACATAGACGATTTAGAATTTTCGGAATTTCGGAAGTGACGTGAAGTGAGTGAAGTGAAGAAACTTAACAAAATTTTAATTAAAATCGTCGTTTCCGGCAGTGCGCTTGAAAACCAGATTTTCGGGGCTTGTGAAAGTGAAAAATTGCGATTTCTAACCACTGGTCTATCATTAATGTATTTAACATGTTATTGTATGTATTTAAAATGGGAGATCTGAATATGGATTTTCAATTTGATAATGATCAGAATATTATCGTAATTGCTAAAATTTCAAATAATTCTCTCAAATGGCTCAAACAGACCACACCTCTACATTTTGGACCACACCGCACACAGAATTTAGAGTTCGTGTGTCACCTATCTAATTGTCACCAATTACGGTCGCTGTGTTAATTGTGGTCCCTTTGTACATAGTCATATGAGAATGTTACTATTAGCATAATAACTTTATGTAGCTCTAGTGCTCACTTGATTCTATAGACGGTGTATTTTCCTTTTTGTACTAGATCCTATAGAAGATGCTGATTTAGCTACCTGCACTGCTACAACTGGTGTAGTACTGATATGATATATCATATAAAATTATTAAAATTTGTATCTTTACGAAATTCTGAGATAAATTGATTAGCATTTATTCTATTTCAACATGATTTGCAAGGCACTACACAAGTAAGTTGTACCTCCACAGATGACACCGTTAACCCGACTTACTGGAATAAGGTCGACATTGTGACAGATAAGCAGAATATTGATCTGTATACCTATTACACAAGTAAAAATTTGGCTAGTCGTCTGTCAAAGTTTTATGACCCCTAAGAAAAACCAAGTGATGATTACTGTGTAATACGTAAATATTTAGACAAGTCTGAGGTCTGAACCCGGGATATAATTAACTGTTACTTTATCGGCGAAGGAAAGTACCGTGATGAAACCTGCTGAGAGATCCACCCCGCCTTATAAAACCATTAGTCTACCAATAAGCTGGCCAAATACCACCGTATTAAGTCAATGGCTCAGCTCAGCATTGGTGTAATAATAGTCTGATGATAGATTTTAATGGTGGACTAAGAGTACGAAAAGCGATTTTTAACATCCGACGGAAAAGAGGGTTCTTATAAGTTTGACGTGTGTTATGTGTGTCTGTATATCTGTGTATATATATCTATGTGTCTGTCTGTAGGATTGTAGCTACCAAACAAATGGAGAAATTTCAATGCAGAGGAACTACCATCAAACCATGCAATGTAACTAAGGGTACAAGTAACTTGTCACTTTCATAAGATATTAATTCATCCACCAAATACTAACTTGAGTGAAAATCAAAGTAGCAGACGCCACTCATCCTGCCATTATCGCTCTTATAGCCTTAACCCTAAAAGGTAGAGTTGCGTGAAAAACTTATAGTGGTTAGGGCGATAAGTGGCGATCAAATTGAGAAACGAGGTGACACGTGCAAGTTATTGCTTCACGAGTGTTTGGACAAACTACGATATTGCTTATTCGAGCTGAAAATCTTTATTCGTTAGGAAATTATTGGAAGTTACAGACCGTTGGAACAAGGTAGAGTGCTTGGGAACATACGGGGTGATTATTTGTACAGAAGTGCTGCCTTAATTTAGGACAAGAAGTATTTATTTATATTTAAGTAAACAATACTGAATTTTTGTTTTACAAAACAGATGCAATAAAAACGGAAACAATTTTATAAGTTAATTTGATTAAATTTTATAAGTCCTTTGTTATGCTATATTTGTATTACTTCATTAATATGGCAGTCCATTTATGTTTTTCATTGTTTTAAAGTCAGGTTCAAAATAAAATGTTATAAAAACTTCAGATACATAAAGACTTGTTGCTATCAATAAACCCAGAATATTCGACGCAGAATCAACAATGTCAGCGTTACTGCATGGGGCATAATATGATGGAATCTAAAGCGTCGACACCTTTAAGATAACGTAGAATTAGAGCACATGACAATTCAATTCTTTTTTTACTTTACATACATGTGTAACTCATAAATCTAATTTTTCGATAAACGGCTAAGTATCATTGGAACTATATACTAATTAGTACATGATTAGCAAGAAAATAAATATGCAATTAATGAACAAGAACTTGCGTGTTTCGGTAAGATATTAACCCGTATAGTTTGTCGTCTCGCGAACCATTCGACCTTTGTGAGTTTCCTTCCAGCGTTCCTTTCTGAAAGTCTGAGTTATTTACTACACTTGTACGACTTGGCCCTGCTGTTGCCCACATACAAATGTGCCTTTTTACTCTTATATAATTCCTCCTCTCATGAAGTTTTGTTACAACGAAAAATATTAAAGCTAACATTTAATAACTTAACACTTTCTTTTACTTTCTTTTATTCTTCTTATGAATTGGCCAAAACAGCCTGGTCTTATCCTTAAGACCCTTATCTTATTTCATGTTGATCATCTTATATCTCGCCTATCTATATGGTTGACGATATCGTGTTATATTATGCCCATTTGAAATATCACAATGGCCTGTGTAAAAATTTTAAATAAACTCAAAACGTAAATTTTCTGTCAATATTCTTATAAGTCGGTTCCTTTTTTGTGTAAAAAACAATAACATTACTCTTTTGAAGAAACCCGTGGTATAACGCTTCCAAAATGCTTTACGAGAATAAGACATATAACACCTTTTGATGATACATATTTGCGTTCGCTTCGATTCGCGTCACGTGCTTCTGGCCACGTAATATGGCAGATAATATTCTCATTATTAAGACGCCTTGAACGATACCTCATTATGTTGAAGCCTTCTAGATACAGAAAAGTTTAGGCTACAGGGAAGATCAAAGAAAGAGACAACATTTAAAAACATAAGTGTGATAAAATAGGAGTTTACCCACTCTTTGCCATACAGTTGTTCGAATCGAAATGCGGTTGCTGTATTAAAAGATGAATTTGTTCAATGCGGTCATTCCCTGTCAATATGTTTTCAAGAGGGTTCCCAATTGATTAATGGTAAGCCAATATGGTGACTTGCTAACGCTGTAACCATTTTTCACGGATTATTACATTTACCGAACATTTTAAGAACTTCGCCTCTTAAAAGATACTTTCATAAGAAACTTGATCGCCTGAAGAGGAAAATTGACACTTATACATCATTAAAAAGTTTAAGATCTTTGTAATAAGTTCTTATTGTCTTTTGAGTTATATTTAAGTATTTTTATGACTTCCGCTTTAACAAATTGCTTGTAATGTTAGCTCGTTTCGCCGTCCTCTTGTATAAATATGGTAGAATTATTTTTGTTTGCTACTCTGTATTTTTTTTTTATTTTACGAGGCTAAAAATCATTCAAACTGTATTGTTAAATTGGGCTAATAGATCTCACTAAGCATGTTCCTAGCATTTGCCTTTTTAGATGTATCTCGGAGGGAGGCTCATCTCCCCTTGCTTAACTTACCTAACCTTTCTTTTACTACGCTAATGTGAGGCCTCCTACTTTGAATTCCCGTAAGAACCGTTCTAATGTCAAATTAAAAGTTTATAGTAGGTGTTTTCTATCTACAACTTGTGTACGTAAATCTACAACCATATAATATTTCATAATATTTGTGAATTATACTGGTATATTTATTCGTTGCTATAAAAGACAGTTGACCTGTGTTGCATAATGAAGATTTTACCCTTGAACTATCCACAATTATTATAATTATTTAATTATTTAAAAGAATGTTAAAGTGATACAATTAAGAGAATGACAACTAAAACATTTTCTTCTATAATTGAAACCAAACGAACCCTACTACTAGCTAACTATTTCGATACGCCGTTATTCTTTCCAAGAAAACAATCGTCGCATTTCTAATAATATTAACGTCTCCATAAATACCTTCAGCTGCTTCAAACAATTTTGCAGTTCGTTACATTTGCCAGCCAAGCGTAGACCAATGGTAGCAATGGTCTGTGACAGAGTCTTTGGGTTTTGTTCTCAGATGGTAGGAATTTCACGGATTGTGTAGCGTCTATAATAGAATTAAAAATAACAGACATGCATTTGTTGAGACTGTCACGTAAAAGCTAAAAGGACTAATACATTTAGCTTTATGCTAACCAATCGAATTATAGTCAACCAGTTTATAAAACGTACTTCTAGAAGGAAAAAAGGCATGGGTACGAATCTGGACTCGCAGAGTGAGACGACAATACTTAATCCTACTTTTTACCTACACTTCTTTTAACTTATTCAATTCAAACTCAAAACTCAAACTCAATATTTTTTTATTCACCATAAGATGTACATGTACATACTCGATGAACGTCAGTTTACATTTTATTTATTTTTTTATCATCGGCTTTAGGCAACCTCTAAAATTCAAGTGTGATTGACCGGAAGAAAAAAGCCGGCGGAAAAAAACTCATGGCACTCTTTTTAAATCATTTCGATATATGCATACTTGCAGTATGGTCACTAGCCCCGATAATGAACACCCAAGATAGCAAATTGTGCGCATCAATACCGTCCCAATGCCATCTGCTTACAAAATTTAAGTAAATTAAAATTATTACATGGGTGAAGAAACAGCCCGGTGAAGTCAGTTCAATTCCAGGCCTTTTCATCATTCAGATATTTCTTAATTTCATAATAAGCCTTTCGGCGCAATATTTGTTTGACAGTCTATTGAAATCTTTTAAAAGGCAAGGATTGAACTCTATCTGGAATCTTATTATATATTCTGACAGACATATAAAATAAAGACTATAAACTCTGACTGAATGCTTTTCTGAAATGTAATAGTTTTCATATTACATATAACCGATTTGATTGTCATTTGACACAAAATATATGAATGAATACGATACTCATCATACAAATGTCAAAGGTAATACA
This sequence comes from Hyalothyrus neleus pemphigargyra, assembly GCA_018250315.1. Lineage (NCBI taxonomy): Eukaryota > Metazoa > Arthropoda > Insecta > Lepidoptera > Hesperiidae > Hyalothyrus > Hyalothyrus neleus. The sequence goes on along the minus strand of DWNK01000142.1, from coordinate 3,231 downwards.
TTTCAAAATGGCTACTAATTGAACTAACGGGTGAAGATAGTAAGCAAATAACGATATGAAATTGGTAATTACCAGCCTTGTTTCCAAACTTGTCTGAATAAAAGTTGAAAACGATAAGAGATATTCTGTGTCTTCTTTATTCTCTTCTTCTTTTAATTAAAGCGAGAGAAGATTTATATCTTCTACTTAAACAAACTTGTTTTGGAAGACAGAGGTCGTGAGACAGATATGCGTAACTCAACATACTGTGCAAATATTTCTTTTTAATTCAGTTAGCTCTGGTGGCAACGTCATGTGATGCCCGCGGTCTACCACCTATAGCGACTTTTCAAACTTCAGTGGTGCGCCTGAGAGCCAAATTCCCATACTTTTCATCTTGCTGCGGTGCATCTGTCGTACCCTTGGGACATGTCATCTTGTCCCGAGAGAAATGTATCGTAAATCCCATTTTTCCGAATTTTGGTGGCTTGGAAATCAGCCAGTTTAGTATTGTAAATGTCTATGTCCAAATATTGTAATGATTGTTGGCGATTGCGAGCGCGACCTGATTGACTAGCGACCACTCTCAGGCCGTCTGAATCTACAGTCAATAGCGAATCTCATGTTCCGGTAGTGCGCCTGAGAGTCAGAGTCCTTCTTTCCACTTTTCCCATGCTTCCTATCAATCCCATCCATTTGCCAATCAAAACCGGCGTAACATTGACTACTCCTCTGGTATTACGAATATTTATAGGCGGCGGTGACCACTTAACCTCAGTTAACTAGCCTGCCTATTCGTTTGGCTTATACATTAAAAAAATATCGTAACCCATTGCAGATCAAACAAGTCCTATTCTGTCGCTGCTGATTATTGATTCTATTATGTTCCTGCAATTGTTCCGTTGTCCGCTGAACGTAATTAAGTTATGAATGCGTCAACTGATATTTCGTCTGACGATCGGTAAATACCAGTATTAATTTTATTTCTCGTTTTTAACGAAATATTCATTTTAACGTACCGTAGGTATTTAAGTATTGATTTCTTTACTAGTGGTACTTTAGATAAAAAAATGCTTAGCATGTAGGTACTATGGTAATTGATACACTATAAACATATAGGTTCATTAAGACTTAGACCAACAGGTCAGTTTTTTAAATACTATAACGAAATATAGCCGAAAAATCGATTTAAATATCGCATAATATCAGAACAGATGAAGATGAAAACACTGGATTATTTTCTCATAGCGTCCTCTTTCTGGGATAAAATACATATAATGTATTGATTTATATATCTATACTAATATTATAAACCCGAAGAGTTTGTTTGCTTGTTTGGTTAAACGCGCTAATCTCAGGAATTATTTTGCATTGGAGAGTCCATTTGTGGAGAAAGGCTTTATCACATCACGCTACGACCAATACTAGCGCAGCATCAATGAAAAATCTGGCAAAAACGGAAATATTATTCCTTTTGAGAGCTTCCGTTGCGTGCGCTACGTAATTAAAATAGGTTTTTTCCTCAATTAAACAGGGTGAAACCGCCGGACACAGTTAGCGAGTTTATATGGGTAATTTCAAAATCGATACAGTACATTTTATGGTTGACTAGTACTTGATACATGCGTCAAAAATAAAATGACATTGCTTCAAACGAACAGAAAATTATACGTTTTTCGTCTTCCAGGAAACCTGAAGTACGTGATTCGTACTTGTTTGCTGAAAGTGTTAAGCGGTCGCCTAACTCAATTGTACGGGAAAGTTGTTCCAGCTATATGTGGTATTTTACTCGTATTAAAAAGAAATAAATTGGTCACGTGTTTATAGTTGTGCTTTTCTTGTCTTATGAACATGAGAGGAAAAACATATTTCTAGGATCAAGGAAGAGAATTTCTTAATTTAATTTTATTGTTGCATAATCTAGGTTTTTAATGAAAATTTATTTAGTGTATATATTTTAATCTGATCATTGTTCTAGATATCAGATTAATGAGGAGAGTTTTTTGATGGATACCTGGTATCTGCTACTTTTGGGCTTTTAGTACGTTATATATATGCATCATTATTGTTTCTTTCCATTAAAACAATTTAACATATTTGTTTTGTATTTTTTAAATTCTATACTTTCTATGTGGCCTAAATTATCGTAAATACGTGATTACTCGTATTTTACGGAACTGAAAACAGCCAATTCCCAGTTTAGCTTAAGTAGAAGGATCCGTTCATAAACCAAACCCGCAACGTTCGCTTCCCTTCCGCACCATTACCTGCTCAAAGATTACAGTCTTGCCAGCCACGCGCGAGATATTAACGTCAGGATACACTAATTGATTTTATGAAACGACTATAGCTACGTCGTTAGAGTTTTCGGTTTTATCTTATTACTTTAAACGATTAGCAGTTAACAATCCCATGGATAATAATTTTGGTTGTCCGTCTGTTTAGCTATCAAATCCTTTTACTCAGGAATGCGTAGAGATATCAAGTTGAAATTACTATCAAATACTAAGTCTTCAAACTGCAGCTGTGAAAAAAATCAAACTTTTAAGTCAACGCAATCGAAAGATTCGACCATTTTATCCACATATCCTACACTCTCGTAAGGGAATCAAAACCTATACGGTATTTCCCGTTGATTTACAATTATGAAATTTGGTAAGAAGCAGAATATTAGAGCATAAGTCAGGGAAAAAATCTGAAATCTATAAATTTATGGTTATAGTTGTCTTACATTTCTCGGTTTAACAAATATGTGTCGTCAATCAATGAACTTGGATGACAGTTGAAGTAAAGTATATTTTCAAATAAGGACTTCCATAAGGCCGCAACTACTTCTACGGCTCACTACTGAGCACGGGCCTCTGCCAACAACTGCGAAAGTCTTGAGCATACTCCAACAAGCAGCCCCAGTGCGGATTGATGGAGATATTGGTTAGTAGCCGACCAGTCTGTCACTTCAAACCGCCTACAAGTCTGTCGACAGGATTATTGACTATCATCTATCGATATCAACCAATACCGACTGCCTAACGTGCCCTCCGGAAGCGCGAATAGTGACCTAGCGATCACATATCCGCCTCTAGGTTCCTACTCCGTTAATACATAACCCGAAATTTCGGTATAAGTTTTAGGTATGTCCTGCTACGAGGTACTTTCGGATACCTGTACCCTTAGTACATGTTTGACTCGTTTTCGACAACTCGATCATCGAAAACGAAAACTTCCGATTCCCACTCTTTGATTGGCTGAGAG
>DWNK01000141.1:0-14069 GCA_018250315.1 Hyalothyrus neleus pemphigargyra | reverse complement strand
GCCACAAGATAGCAAGAGTAGTCAGACTCTCTCCTGAGATGTACCCGATAGGGCAAATGCAATACGTCAAAATGCAAATCATGAGAGCAATCGCTGAGAGAATGAGAGCAAATTTGCCACTAGCGATTACCCATCCCACTCCCAACCGCCCCATGTCAATATACCTCCTATATTAACCAAAAATAGCTTAGAGCTTTAAGTTTAGATATAAAATAATATAAAAACTCGTGGACAATAAATATTTATGTGACTGTTGCTTTGCTTTTAAAGCAAAGCAACAGTCACATAAATATGACTCTAATAAATTAGTTTAACACTTTCATATTAATTTACCGAAGTCCTGGCAAATACTGATAGAGGCACTTGTATTGGAAATATCAGAAACTATTTCAATCCGGCCAGGTTAGACGTATCTCTGAATAAGGTCAACAGAGCATGGGACGTCTATTGATTGCTCCCGCACTTTGATTGAGTTTGGTGATGCAGCAATCCAGTTAAATTGGCGCTTCATCGAGAGTGTCTGCCGTTTTAGGTTCCTCAAAATGAATTAATTGATTTGCACCGACACTTCTCACAATATAATTTGATCTTCGATCATCTGTAGTTCATAAACTACTTGGTCAAGTTGAAAAAGAATTGGAATAGTGTGGTATAATCTTACCAAATCTTTGTTAAAATATAATCTCGGTGTCCTTTGTTAAAATATAATTTCGATGTTATTTATTTATTTTACTTTAATTAATACGGCCGACCAATTACTTTAATTAAAGGACAGCACTTTCATACGTCATGAACGGTCTATCTAATAAATTTTCGATGTTATGAAAGATCGATATAATAACCTGTCGATGTAACGTGTTCGATGTGGTGTAAATCGATGTGGCATAACCCGTCCATAACATATGTACTCAAAGCATTGGTTTATAGTATTTATTGACATAAAGAACTCACAGCACCTCGTTCTTGACTAGTTCTTGACTTCAGAGCGAATTTACCTAACTACCAAATAATTATTTATCGAATTTCGGACGGTATATTTAATGACTAGCTACTGGCACGCTGAAAAGCGAAATTTAACTTTTAGGTTCACTTACATCCTGCTCAAAACTAAATTAGGAACATTTAAACGCCGCGGCCTTCCTGATTAATCTGTTCTGGCAACTGTTCCTTGCTCCTGTAAACGATCATTAAAACTTAGCTTAGCTTAACTTAGCACAATTATGTTTGTACCAGTTTAAAATGCGGGCTATTATCACTGACCGTATTCAATTCATAAGTAATTAGCATTTTGATTACTATTTTGTTTATTTGTTCATAATTTTAAGAAAAATGACAGCCCTTAAAGCCCGACCTATTCGATTTATTTATAATATTGTGTTTAATTTCGCTATTTCGAAGTAGGTAACAAAAAGCCATATAAAATGTTTGACTGTCTGAGTACGTGGTTATTGATTACTAAATATTTTACTTTTGCATTTATTATCTTAAGTAAAATATATTTAAGTAAGTAAAACCTTTGGCTATAACTATTTGTTTCAGGCTTTTCCGATACTGGGAGTCGGGCCTTTTTATTTTGTTATTGCTGAATTAAATTTACACTTAAAAACACTTAAAAAATTCTACACGAGAAATGTAGAACACAGCACCATTTAAATTTGGTGAACACGCTCCCCTTCTGAATTTACCTGAATATTAATGAAATCAGATTTCACGATGATGTACGCGTAAAAAATAATTAAAAGTTGTAGCAATTCTGAGCTGAAATGTTTTGATTAATCCACCCGGTAAGTCTGCCCGACCGTGGCAAAAAGTTTATAAAAGCTTAAATTCAATTTCCGTCGGAGCTGCTAACCGTTCTTTATTTATCGTGACATTGGAAAGGATGTTGTACACAAGTAACGAACATTCATAAATAATTTAGAAGAGTAATACTTATTACAGGTATTGCTGTAATTAGCGTACTCGTAAAATATGAATAAATTCGTAACTTTGGAAAAGCGTAATTAAGGCACGTATTTGCTAGTGGTAAGCTCCAATCTTAGCGATGAGTATGACTATGACTAGCGATGAACTTCAGGACGTAGTCTACCGTCAATAGTGACTTATTCGGTTTCGGTAGTGCGTCGTAGAGCCAGATTTCCTTTTCCCACACTTTCCATCCCATATTGCGATGCCTCTGACGGCGTGTCCTCGGGATCTGTGGGTCCTCAAACAACGTGTGGGTAACAAATAATTGTATCCATTAGTTCTTGTTTGATTGTGTAGCTATATATTTACAGCGAGTATTGCGCAGAGTTGATAAGATCATAGACACTTTACTTTTATTAATGTAGATTATTATTGGAGTCTACCGTCAATCTGGTAGTGCGTCTGACGTGGTAGTGTGCGACTCCTCTGCTGTTGCAAATGTTCATATTCGGCGGTGACTACTTACCATTAGGTAGTCAAGTAATCAAGTCAATATCTATATGAATCTATATGAACTTTTATAATGTTTTTTTTTCTACTACACGTCTTTGTGCACTACGTACAATGCTGATACCAAAACTTTACGTTTTCTTTGATCTACGTGCTCTACGTTGTTGGGTAAATTAAGAACATCCAGAAACTTGGAGCCTACTGATTAATCCTTCAGGCCAGAGAGACTCTTTTGATCCCGAAAGGGCTCATTAAAACTTTTTGTTTGGCTCCGCTGTATCAGTGCTAGGTCTATCTCACTTGTTCTGAATATCTAGATCTTGTGTTGTGTATTTTTATGGTACTGATTTGTCGGTAAAAAGTTATTAAAGCCATTGTTCAGTACAAAAGTTCAGCGAAATAAATAAAACAGAATCCAATTTGGTAACTAAATTATGCAGAGAATTTGAAATATTTATAATTGGTATTCTTTAAAAAACAATTTCATGATCAAGACAAGACACTGAAATGTCAGAGTTATTTAGGAAATATAACTTTAACAATAGATAATAGAGATAGATCTATAAACAGTCCGCAATAGTTCTAACTTTTCTTTTTATACTTTTAATATAGTGTTGTCTACTATTGCAGATGGCGCATGGCGAGAAAATAGCTGTTTTGAAATATATTTTAGTAGCCTTTAACACCACCTACAGATTTATTTTGTGCAAAATGCCAGTACGTTATAATGTTTTGGTACTATCTAAGGGTGCAGTCCCATTGCAAGCTATTAAGTAGTAGGTAGCTAGAAGCCATTTTGTATTTCTAGAAGTTAACTGCAATTTTAGCTAGAATTATACTTGATTGCACAATTTTGTTTTCGAGAATTCGACCATCCGCTCCATTCAGAGTTAATAACTTGATTTACCGGTATTTACAAACTTTATCGTTTGCTATATAAAAGTTTTCAATTGACAATTACGTTATGCAAATGGCTACCGGAAGTTCATTTACGTTATTCAAGGCGGGGAGAATTTTGTTTACGAACTATGTTTTTATCTCGGTATTCGAATCTTAAAAAGTGTCAAATCTCAGCAGGCTGAAGTTCTTCATTTCTTCCTACAAAACAAAATATGTATAAGCTTTGTGAATATATAACATCTTTTGACAACTCACACACGGCATCTGATTTCAAACTAGGCACAAACTAATACGCATACATGTACCTACGAATGTTTCTAAATACAATATGTACCTATAGATCATTTACTCTCAGTCGTTACAATTACAAGTGAACATCACACAAATATTTGTTCTGGATAGATTTTTCTCTTTTTTTTATTAATGTCTTTAAAATCTTAAAAACAACAAAGTTATAAATCCAGGGTCGTCATATCAGATTACGTAAAAGAAATCTATTTAGATTCTTTTGGTCATAAGTAAATTAATTCGCGCGTGCGTTTCAATTCTTCCAATTCATTCTACAGTTTATGAACAATAAATGTGGACTCAAGACATGCAAGGTCCTATAGGAACGGCCTATTAATGCTGAGAACTAGTCAAAGTGATATATCTATTCAAATTTACCATGTCTTAATGTTTTCAATTATGTAAAGATTCATTGTAAATGTTAGCAATTAGAAATTTGTCAGTAAGATACTTAGTACATTAAACTGCATTTTAATCTTAATTATAATTCTAACATCTGCGACAATTTAAAATTTAAAGCATGCGTACTAAAGCTAAGCGTGGTCCAGTCATAATTCCTTCGGCAATTAAATTGTAAAGGCCCAAGGCATTAAATTCGCGGCTGAGCCAGTAAAGCAGGCGACAAAGAGAATAAAGATTCTGAAATATTAATAACTGTGCCGGTATAGAACGCGCCTTAGCCAATCGATATGGAGTTTCGCCGCTGGCGGGCAATGTCCGCTATTTCACAAGGAATTTCGTCGCTACTCAGTCCCCGCCAGATTTTGTAAAGAATGCAAATAATTAGAGACTAGAATTAAATAACTTTATTACAAAATTCGGTATTTACATCAATTGGTAACTGTGCACACCTATGTACAATACATTATTCTAAGTACAAAGTTCGGAGAGTCGGGTCATAGAGTATCCTAATACCAGTCACTGTTATTCGAATTTTACAATTATGATAATATCACAACAATGCTTAACATATTTTATGAGTGCCACAACAGGTAACCAACATTAACATTATTTCAAATTAATTACATATCTACGAGACTTAATATAAGACTTAACTAAAACTCATTAATTGTTTACATTGGTCCCTAAAATTCGAATACGCACATACAATAGATATGCTTAAACCGCTGGGCTTATTACTGTGTAATACTTTAAAAATCCCACACTTTTAGACACAATGTCAACAAAATTTCACACCTTTGTAGTTTAAACTGTATTAATTTGAAACCTGTTAAAAATCCACACGAATTATATCGAATTCTTTTTCAATGATAGTTCAGTTAACAAGAGTTGAGAGTCAATATTATTATATTATTTTAAAAATCGTAATACCTTTACAGTGGACATAATAAATATATTTTGGTACAATTACAAACTATCATCTTAAATTAGACAAATCCTGTATTATAGTATCCAGGCAGATGATATCTTGCGCGCAAACACAGTACAAATACTCGTGGTCATCATACAAATATACCCGTGACAATCAAGGTGGAATAGATCCGATAAGCTCCGAATAAGCAGCGAGTGTCTCTAACCACTAGACCTATAGATAAGTTACTCTTATATTAATAATTTTGAATAGTATAATATGGTTCAGCCAATAAATGACAAAAGACAATCTGAAAGGAATTTATTATCGTCCCCTCAAAGCGGATACCAAAATATTGGGCACATGATTGATTCTTGGTCCTATCATTGATTTACTTCCGTCGCCGTCCCTTTGGGAAATTATTAGATAATGTTTATATTACGTGCTCTTTCAACGATTCGCTCTTTGCCAAGCTTGGACCGAGGAAAATGGACTAGTAATATTTTAGTTAGATGAATTTCTTGGAAAATAAATAAAGCCGGTGTGTTTATTTGTTCACGAAATTCAGATGGGATTAAAACATGGTCGCTGTTATCAAACATATTTTATGAGGTTTACGTAGAAAGCGTAAAATATAAAAAATAAATCTAATATTTTGATATTTCCTTGGTTCTCGACAGTTCCTTCCCAGCTTTATCATCAGTTGGTTGATAGTATGAACCGGTAGGTAATATGAGAAACTCGCAAAATAGCATATTCGCATGTGAATTCAAAATTTCAGAGGTACGGGCTTGGTCTCGTCCGTCTGGAGTGGGTCGTAATATGTGACCACAGGAATATCATTACTCTTGTGTGGTATAAACACATAAAAGTATTAATTCCAATTTGTAATGTTATAAATTAATGCCATTACATTATAATAAATTAATTCCAATTTCAATGCGTAATATGTGTGGTAATAACATGAATTGTTCCAAATTTCAAGATTTTTCGTAAAATTTTTATGAGTTTCAATTTAACGGATATCCGTTATTTTATAAAATCGACTTTCTGTTTCCCTTACGCTAAACAAAGTATAATGCATAAAAAATTTTTTTGACAACTTACTGACGAAGGAAAATGTATGCTTTATGAAACGTTAATACCTACATGATTTACTTTATGTTGCGGTAGTGTTTGCGTCGAAAGTTTTGATATGTTTGCGAAACTTGTTTTAAACAAAGTTAACCGCAGCTAGAGTTAATCCACTGTTTTAAACTTAGTACAAGAGTATGTTTGTTCATACTTCAAATTAGTGCGACCATGCATTGAATTGTTTTAAGTTCATGTACGTACAATATTTTGCTTTTGGGATAATGTTGCCTAAAGGCCACATGACAAAGAAGACATTGCCTGTTGATTTTGAGGCCCGAGAATCTGCTCATTGTGAATCTGCTCATTGAATCTGCCCAATCTGCTCACCTTATCTCATCTCTTCAAGTCAGTATCATTAAAAAATAAACAAAAGTGCGTTTAATATTATCCTAGTGTCCAATTTCACGACTTTGAAACAGTGTGATAGTTGATCAAATGTACCGTAATGTATCTACTTTGGTTAATTGAAAATTTATCATAGCGGCTTATTCTGTTTGTTCCTGATTGGCGGGACTTAACTGTTAATATGTTACATCGCTTAATTTTTGAAACCTTTATTTTTAAACTTGTATTTCCAATAATACTGAGCTGAGCTGCATTTCTGAAACTTTCGATGTTCTATTGTTTAACATCATACTACCAAAAATGTTTATATTATTTTCGAATATTTCTTCTTCTGTTAACTGTTGACTTCTGATTTCAATGATTTGATTGGCTGAGAACGTCTAGTTGATCAAGTCGATGGCTCCCTCAGCAAATTAAAACATCAAAATCAAATGGCATTGACTTGTGTTATGTTTCAAGATATTAAGCTTGTAGACTGTTCCATGAAATTCGAAATACTTTATTTTCTTTTCAAACAAAATACTTGATCTAAAGTCGCTTTTGATTGACAGGGCCTAGCACGGGGTGCGTGACATCGAAGGTAAATTGCGGCTAAGCTGCGTAAAACTCAGTCGTGTGTCATCTTGGGGGAATGTTAACTTTCGCCTCCTAAATAAAATGGAGCTCAAGATATCCATGTACTAGACGTCTCGGCTGATCAATGTGTCTTTTTGGTCTTATTTCCTCCGCTTACGATCTTGAGAAGTCTTACAACTGGTGCTTCGAAGGCTAGCGAAATGGCGAACGACGACAGGAACGCCATCACAGCGTAGCCGGCGTATATCGTGAGCTGGAAACAATATATGGACATTAAATTATAAATTTCCAAAAGAAAAAGAAGCATTATAGAAAAACATAACATTTCAAACTAATATTAAAAAGATGTTTAAAGACGGAATAGAGATGAAAACTTTACTACTGATACTAAGAAAATCCTTTTTTTTCTATATTATTTATTTATAATTACACAAGTAAAGTAAATTAAAATTGGACGTATTTCATGACGAAGATAAATGAAAGAATATTTATTCGTACGCAATGGTAAATTAAATAAATTTTGCGAAATATGTTGTGTGATATAGATATGTTAACTTTATACAAAACCCTTTCATTGTAGACGGCCTAAATATATCAGAAAAGGATGAAAAAAGCCCAATGCCATTCTTTTCAAATATTTCACTGAATATAAAAACAAAAGAATGAAGATAGAATGAAAAATAAGCGGCGGTTTATATTGTTTTTGGTCCATTTATTCTTGTCAGTGAGGTCTGATGAATTAATACCAGGTTGACCGCGGCTGAAAAGGTTAGTTATCTCATTTAAATTCCGACAATTGAAGAGCAATGTACCTAAAGGTATACTTAACTGGGCTATTTAGAATGTACATACTTTCGTACGATCATAAGATGGAGAGTTCTACAAAAACCAAAGTGTATTAGCTCAACATCATCAATCATCTTTGGGAGGGTTGTGTTTTCTTTTTGTTATAAACAAGCCTTCACACATGGATCCACTTGCGTATGCTCTGTTCATTCTGTGTTTTACGTTAAAATTTAAAAAGTTTTCAAATTTTTGAAGTAGATTTACATGAAGATGGAATTTTGTTTGTTTTTTTACATGACTGCAGAAGGAGGATTATATTTTTCCAGGGTATATCGTATATATCGAAATAAAAAAGTATAGCCACTACTGTGTACTGACCCTCTAAGGGTCAGTACACAGTAGTTGCTATACTTCCTACCCTCATGTACTACCCTCAAGTCTCAATATTTATTGAGACTAAACATAGACTTATTTTTCGTTTTTATGTACTTGTACGTGTCTACTTATAAGCTTATAACATACACACAACATTAACACACAACTACTATGGAACAATGAAAGTAGAATTTGTTACTTTGTGACATAAGCAACATAATTTCAGGTTGTGTTAATTAATGTAATCCAAATTAATGCCAACTGCTAACTTTGGAAATAAGCTCGGAATTTGTTTGGGTTTTCCAGGGTATTGTGCGGCAGCTTATAAAATATGTATTAAGTCTTAGGGATTTTCGCTTGGGAAGCGTTCAAAAGATTATATTATGAAAATGTGGCGAGTATGAATTCTTTTTAGGGTTCAGTTTTTACATTTTACCGACGGTCTCTCTACTCTTACAACTCCAACGGGACTCTCCGTCTGTCATAGGGCCTATCTTATGAACCGTAATAGCTAGATACTTGGAATTATCACAGATTGTGAAACTATGGTCGCTATAAAAATAACAAACTATTTAATTTTTATACCTATTTTTAAAAAATAGTTTGATAAAAAAATATTGTTTAGTTAATCAAGCAAGTAGTTCCTGCGTGATGCGGTAACAAACAGACCGACAGGCAAAATCTAAAAAAAATGTAGTCAAATCTACATATAATATGCTGTATCAATAATAACATATATGAAAAAGATTTTTTATGTATAAGTCAATGAAGAGGCAGGCGAGATACCTGATGATAAATAGTCACCGCCGCCTATGAACATTTGTCACATCAGAGTAGTCACCAATGCTCGCCGGCTTTAAAGGGAAAAGAGATGGGATAGGATGGAAAGTATGTCAAGAGGGACTGGATCTCAGCCGCAATACCGGAACACGACAAGTCGATTACAGGAGACTGCGTCACAAGGGTGGTCGCTAGCCAGTCAGATCACACGACCTTACCACCAGCAAGAAAGATAAAAAATTACAAAATACATTAAACGTAAATATGGCTCAGTTACACTTTGTTTTATATGTATAGATACTTATACAGCTGATAAATATATCGATGGTCGTTATAATAATTTATTTATTCAGTTGGATGGAGGAGATTTGAATCAATCACCATAATCTTTCGTTTCAATCGAGTTTTGTTAATCTAATGAAACTGGGATACTCCGATAATATTTCAGTCAGTTTAATTTGATTTGGTAACGGCAATTTTACCAAAGCAAATAAGTGATTCATCATTGAAATCTATTTTAAAATGTATAAAATTTGTTTTTTATTATCTGACTATATAAAATGACAAAGAGAGGAGGCAAACATAGAGATTTCTGTGGTTTTCAACAGATTTACTTTCCGCCATCTTTTGTTTGGTAGCCAATATTTTTTTGAAAACTCACCCCGGGTTTCACAAAATAATTAGGGTTTGGATGGAGCTTCTCGATTCGAGACATTTCTACATCGTCGGTGGTAAGGACCCATCGTGTGACCTGACTTTATAGTGACCAATTTGATATAGTGATAATAGCGCCATGTTGTGTTCCGTTAGTGCGTTTGAACGCCAAATTCCTCTTCTCACCTTTCCCGTCCTGTTCGAGGCGGTTCAGCAGAAGCAGGCCGCAATAAGAGCGCCAAGTTCCCAGCCCGCAATGGTGAAACACGCTATCGCCACTCATGCGGGTGCTCCTGTGAGATAGCACGCCTGCCTTTCCCTTATACATAAAACCACTCACGTCGGGTAGCTCCTACCTGCCTGACTTCGTTAACATAAAACTCAAAACTTACCACAATAGAGTTCTGCAGGTGTAACGGCCCATCCATGAGGAAGGAGGTGTACATCATAACGGTGGGGTGCACCAGGTACGCGCAGTAGGTGAGCCGGCTCAGCGGTAGCAATCCGCGGTATGAGAGCGCTGAGTTCACCAGCCCACCATAGCCGGTGCAGCATGCGATCGCCACCCACGCAAGGGCTACTCCCCAGCCTGGGGATGAGAAGTTTCTTTAGATTGTGTTGTCTTTGTATGTAAAAATGAACTTTATTGTGCAGAAATTGATTTATGAAGAAAAAAATCGACCGTTAATATAAATCGCTCAATATTCTGCGTACGAACTTGCATATTCAGTTGCGATATATAGGGTAACAACCTCACTTGCAAAATTAGGTTTGTTTTTTGGTTAAACTCGCTAAATTTGAACTCCATAGGATCGGAGAGAGAATTAGATAAAGGAAGAAAGCGGGACAGTTGAAATTAAATAAAGGCTTTTAAAAATAGGTTTACTATAGCGGCTGTGGTGTCAACGGGAATAGTTTCTTTCATTGTCACCACTGTTGGTGTAGTTTGTAGTGTCAACGGGAATGGACCGATCATTTACCTGTGTGCCCAACACTGACGTAGAAGGCTGTCGGCCAGACTTCGAAGTAGCCGTCAACCATGCCGAAGATGAGACTGGCGAAGATGGCGAGCGACACCGGCCAGCCCACCGCCACCAGCCAGTACGGCATCTTCACCTGGCACTTCGTCCGGTGCAAGTACCACCCGACTATCATACCTGCGATATGTATTAAAGTTATATTTTAGCTGACTTACAAAAAGTCTTGTTTCTTGTATGATTGTTTATTTTTTTTATGTGTTCGTAATTATTAAAATCATACAGTACAATACAATAACTCTTTTTTGTACCCCATGAAAAATTAAAGGATTACAGTAATAATATAAGAAATTAGGCATACCTATCATGAGGCGGTCTTGTCGGTTACAAGCGATCTCTAACAGACAACCTTGAGGTAGAAGGCAGAACAGAAAATTTGAGAAAGAAAGGGGAGTAGAGGTAATAAGATACATTTAATAATGGTAGAAAACAAGATTGACGCTATTGATCGTCATTTCGCATTTTGATAACTTTTGGTGTCTATCCTCTTGTGTTGTACCCTACCTTATATGTGGCGCGCGAAACATTACGCAGACCGAAGTCGTGTCATAACGTTCGTCCACCAACCCAATTCGCTTACCAACGAGTCGTCGTAGGGACGAATCCTACCCTGCCTGTTTGTCTTCATGGTGATTCGTTCCAGCCACACGTATCCCGAGGGAAGAAGCCGAGCGTCGTCAAAAGGAACGCGGCCTCCAGTAACAGTAACAGTACATCAAACGCCATATCACATTCGAGGTTGGTGGAACACCATTTATTTTGTGTATATGCATGGTTAATAATGCGCCAAATATTTGTCCAAATAACTGCGACCCCTGATTAAAAATACAGTTCACTTGTCGTTCGTTTAAATTCAACCTGGAATATTCTGATATAAACGTCACTTGCGTAATATGAGAGCGCGGAAAAATCTATATCAAAGAAGAATATAAACGAAAACAGCGAGTAAGTAATCTAAGTCCAAAAATAACTTATGAAAAGATATCCAATAAGAGTTCGCGCGAAAATACCCAAACGTTTTATAGAAGGGCCGGCTGAATTGTACTAAAACGGTTCCGATTCAAGGATTACATTCGACTTTATTGGGTTCGGTAGCTCCACTATCCTGTAAAAGGGAATATAAAATAAAGTTTGATCGTCTTACCGACTAGATATGGGCCTATTCTAGACCACGGCTTGTCGTAAAGCGGGTCGAACATCTCAAACGGCTCTTGGATACGCGCTTTGTACTGATGCCACACCGATATGTAGATGGTGGTTCCCCACGAGCTCACCATTACCACGAATAATGATACCATCGCGAACTTAATGTGCCTGTCGAAATAAATAATTAGATTATAGTAGTCACAGTTCAAAACATAAATTAATATATTGTATATTTCACACATGGCTATCCGATTCCAAATTAGGCAGAATATTTATTCTGGATGGGAAAAGAACGCAAAACCACAATTAATTAGGACCACTAGCCACTGATAAATAGTCTCAGAGTCATTCTGTTAATTCGTGCGCCAATGACGTAAAATGTACTGGACGGATTTACAGGAATTTTTGTATAAAAAATAGCGTCTATAATATTTTAACACGTTAGCGTTATACATTCGTAAGTCCACTTACTTTACTGAAATCAATAGTAATATTATTCCCACGACGTAAAACTGCGTGTCATTCGCCATGTACCACGACCAGACCATGCACATTTCTCTCTGCGGGTATAGGTTATTAATGTAGAGGAGGTTACGCCACCAGAAGTGATCACACGTGATGTGGTCGAAGATGGCCGGCTCAAAGACGGTGTGGTCGTGCGTGTAACGGAGTGCGAGCTCATTGAGGCCGATGACAAAGGCGTACGCGGGCGACAACCGCACGATTCTATAGAAGAGTAACACGAAAAAGGATTTCGTCATTTTGAACACGTCTTGCTTCGAATAAACTGCTGGCTTCGGCTTGTCGAGTAGGTCCTCATAAAACGACTGCTGGCTTATTACGGACACCGATAATGCTGGATTCGTGTAGCCGTTTATATTTTTATTGACGTCCTTATCTGGCACTTGTGTTTGTTTGCTCTTTTTGATGTTGGCCTTTTTGTCTTCTCCCCTCAAGAAAAGTATCGTGACGAGTAGCCCGCTGCAAAAAACATAATTGAAGAAATAAGTTTCGTCAATAGCTTTTATCGGAAATAAAAGCGCTTCGTAAGAAAATTCAATGAACAGGAAATAACAATTTAGGAAACAGACCTTGGACTGACTTTAGTTAAAAGTAGATGCATGAGTAAAATGTATATAATATCATAGTTTTTATGATATTATATACATTTTACTCATGAGACACGAATGTTGAGAGTTAGACAGATAGATATACTTTTTAATATTTTTATACCACATCAATAAAATTAAAATAATAAGTATATGACAAACAACGGGCGGGCTTATCGATAAAAAACGATTTCTTCCAGATGACACATGAAAATTATAAGTTTAGAAAGAGGAGGGGAAGATAGGCAAGTAAGCAAGATTACATATTCATCATACATACATATTTAAACAGAAAGACAAAAACAGTAAAAGGAAAGTGCATAGGGAAGTAAAATTAATGATTATGAAGTTACCTGATAAAGAAGAATGTGTCAACACAATACGACGCGTTGCCGACAGATTGGTACATGAAGTTTCGCTCCGTGACTGTCCTCATAGTTTTGTTGTCTGCGATGTAGAAAACTGTAAGGTACGTGTGCACCATGATCACCCAGATAACCGACATGAACCTAGAAAGAGAATTTTTTTTTGTTTGGTAGCTATTGTCGACCTTAAATGCTATCAGATTTTTTATAATATGTATGTTAATCCAAAACATGGCCCGTTTTAATAATAGTTAAAATTTTATGTTGGATACTTCTGCAGAATAAATTCATTTACTAATGGCTTGATTACCAAAATTCAGTAATGAAATTTTCGTGTACGAACTCACCAATATATTAGCGTACGAATTTTCGATATGGAAGTGAATATTTTACTGAATAATCTAAAAAAGATATATTTTCTTTTTATCTCAAATACGGTTTTATTCTCTCAATTTTTCGCGATGTTCTAGTTAACCCGAAAAATATGCGCGGGTCAAGTCGTTAGATAGAAAAACTGACCGTAGAAACGAACGGAGAAGATATAAAAAGATATCGACTATTGGTAAAAGCTTTATATTCACAATGTTCATAGGATTGCATTAAAATTATTCATAGATTTAAACTTACATGCCATAGACCTCGCTAAGAACCCGTAATCAGTCTTTGATATATACTTTACTAAAAATCAACATAACTCATACAGACATAAGTAAATTATAATAATCTCGCTGGTTGTAAAGTTCGATCGTGTGAGCCGACTGGCTAGCGACAACCCTCAGGCCGGAGTCCCCATCATGTATATGCTATCCCGTCTCTTTTCCCTTTAAAGCCGGCGAGCATTAGC
>DWNK01000140.1:0-14089 GCA_018250315.1 Hyalothyrus neleus pemphigargyra | reverse complement strand
GACCCACAATGTTTATTTATGCGTCGCCGGTGATCTATCACTGTAGATAAACGAAGTCGCAAACATGCCACACTTTTTCGGTAGTACGTTCTTTCACCTGAGGGTCTATATTGAGTATGCATGAAGTTTTGGAAACGATTTATTAGGGATACGCGCCCAATTTTATTTGTTATGTGCTAGAAATTCAGACTGAATATTTCATGAAACGCTTGGTACTGATGTGTGTAACAAATAACAAGAAAAATTTTCGTGAACCCACGCTATTTCAGTTTTAAACGCTGAAATTGTGAAAATGTTAAAGTCCGCGCAAACTTTCCACACAAAACCCAATAATGTGAACAAAGTTTAACAACTCGTGGAACACGAACTAGAATTGCACGAATGAAAGTCCGCTGCAAAAGGGCAAAAAGTGAAAAATGAGAGCGTAGGAATACAGTAATCATGCGCCGCCGTCCCTTACCATCGGTACGCGAAGAAGGGCACAATAATGTGACATGTCATTCTTGGCGCAGTTTATGCGAGAACGAATGGGCGATATATGCGTTGGTCGCATCTGTCGGTGCTTTGACGTACGCGAACAGCTTAAATGGCGAGTTCGTGCATGACGACATCCCGGCAATCGTGACCAACGGCGACGTCACTGGAGCGAACTCGTTGCTGAGGGTTTTCAAGAATGATTTCTGGGGCACACCGATGTCTGACTCAAATAGCCACAAGTCCTATCGGCCGCTGACCACTCTGTCATTTCGGTAAGTGCTCTATTGTTTTCGATTTTTGTCTCTTCCGTGTTGAAAAATTTCAGTGGATATTAAAACGAGTACGGTAAGCAGTGGTTTTTAACATGAACAAGTAAATACTTTTAAAATATATAAAGTAAAGTTATAATAGCGAGGTCATAAAAGTGGATCCACTCTACGACAAATATAAGTGATTCGTTGTCACCAGCACAGGAAAACATCAGCCAAGAATTCTGTCAGTCTGTACTTTGCTGTTATTAAACAAAAGATGGTATTCCATTATTTCTGTTAAAGGTAATTATGTATGTACACAACCTACATAACCATTCACAAAGAACACATTTGTAACTAAGATTAGAGATGAAAGCATTTCCAGAATAAATTAGAGCCTCGTTACCCTCTTCACCTTTGCACAGAGTAATTTCAGTTAAAGACATCTTTCATAAAGTGCTGCATATTCCGACATCAAACGAGATGTAATTTTTATTCATGTCCCCGGAGAATGACGCATAAAATGATCGAAATGAGATGCAAATATTTATCCTAACTTCCTGTAATACGGCCCTGAGTGGATGTTAACCGGCGAATGATGGATGGCGTTATCCAGTAAGAGAGTGCTCAATCACGTACGTATTTTTATATTGTCCGGGTTGTCCGACCCGTCGCGACCCTCACAAATCATGTGATCCTGTTTTCTTGGTGTTAAACAAACGTTGACGTCGTTTTCGAACGATAATAGCCGAAGGAATGGGACCTCTTAGCTTGATAGATAGTGTCAGTGGATTAGAGATTGCGCTGCTGGAAACGGTTCCAAATAACTCACGTTTTTCTCGCCCCTTTTTCGATATTTTATCAAGGTCACGTTCATCGACGGATGTTGAAACAATT
Organism: Hyalothyrus neleus pemphigargyra; assembly: GCA_018250315.1. Taxonomy (NCBI): domain Eukaryota; kingdom Metazoa; phylum Arthropoda; class Insecta; order Lepidoptera; family Hesperiidae; genus Hyalothyrus; species Hyalothyrus neleus. Next base: position 12,464 of record DWNK01000140.1, on the reverse strand, counting down.
TATTAAGTTGTATTCCGCAGTTATTGTTGACGTTGAAATATTTTATTTTTTCTCGAGATAAATGTATCTTATATATAAAAACGATATTACCTCACGGTTCGGTTACTTTTTGAATTGCTGAGTAGTTTTCAAGATGCTTTATTATAATTCAAGTCGATAGAGTATTTATATACTTTTAAATTAACCAAAAACAGTATTTAGTGGAGGTGAGGTGGACAGTAGCTTCTAAATAGTCAACAGAGCGACGACTTGGAAGTTTTGACTTTTATTCTCTGGATGTTTATATCCAAGTCTATTTAACTAGAAGTACAATATATCCTAGATAAATTAATGTAGATATTGTTTATAGAAAATTGAATATACTAATACTGACCAGGCATTCACTAAAACTGAGAATATTATAAAACTTTATGTAACAAAAGGCAGTGTATCAAATCTTCCACTATAAACTTGGCGACATCAGGCCTAAAAACTGTAACATATCATTTATATAGACCATAACGACGCTAGAACACAATCATAAAGAAATAACTGGCGTAGAGTTTCAATATGGCCCACTTTTTGCGGATTACAACTATCGAATTCGCTTTTGTATACCCCTTACTATGATCTGTAATATTAGAAGGGGACGGAACATTTGGTTGACGGAACACAGTTTGCGGTTCGACAAATGTGGGTCATCCAAATTTGTACTTTATTTCCTTATTGATAAAGATGTGAAATTCAAGATTGGGTGCAAGGATCTCTTGGTTTTATGTATTAAAGATTTTTTGCGTACTGCGAAAGGGAAATGGGACGTGTGATATGTAGATTCTGATATCTTTTTGTAGGTTGCAGATAATATGGGCGCGGCGTTGTTGCAGATAATATGGGCGCGGCGTTGTGAATAGAGCGAAAACCGATTTGTTATTTTTCCTTCCCACATCAGTATGTTGAGGTTCATTTCGAATCCAATAATAATATTGTAATGTAATGTCAATTCTGACTGCTTTCTTGGCTGTGTTTCGTTGTAAGTTTTCGTTTCGTGCGAAGGAGTATTTTGCGAATAATATTTTTGTATGTGGCGTGTTTTATCTTCATAAAACACATCAAATATAAAAAAATCTTATCAGTGATAAGAATATACGATTTTTACACCAATGCACCAGGTTATCTATTTATCAACATTTTAATTGATAGAATCTCATTAATACTTTTTTCTAATCATAAATTTTTTCCCTGAACAAAAATATCATATTTTAGTTGAGCGAAAAATTAATGATTAATAAGTTGTGGTTGAGTTGTAGATAATATTATGAACCTAAAGTCTACCCATCCGCACTTGGCTAGCGTGGAATACTATATTTTTTAATGATACTAAGAAATCAGCATACCATTGTGCATACATATGGCCCACTTGATGCAAGTAGATGGTCTTTGTCGCCCAAAAATATCTAAGATAAACATCAAATAGAAATGGAGTCCTGAGTACCTGAAGTCGATTACCGGTACGTTGGTACTTTCGAGAACTAAGATAGAACGCTTCGTTAAGCGTAGCCTTACCACACTTTTCAAACTTGAAATCTAATAAACACTAATGTTCTAAGGCAGATTTAACCTAACGTTCGCGCTGCCTTGGATCTTGAGGAAGTTCTTTACCTTAAGCCTAATCCTTCCATTCATTTGAAAATAATAATATAAATATTTTCAAACACAAAGGACCAGGAAGGAAATACTAAAATATAAAGCAGTTGATATTAATCTTAATTTAATATTTCACAAAAGAAAAAGCTCCTGCACGCAACACCACCTTTGATCCGTTAAATCTCAAAAATTCAATTATTTGAACCATAGACGTATGGTCCTGTCCGATAAAAGGGTTTAATACTTTGAATCTGTAAAGATGCACAGACTTAAAAAGATTCTCGAGTACAGTAAACATCTTTGTTATTCACGTTTCTTTAAAGAGGTAATTACTAAATAAATTAGGTATTAAAGTTACCAATAAAGGATATCTAAATTATTATTATTAATTATTATTATTTCTATTTTTCTAAATGATGTGAAGTTTAGATAAATTTGCCATTTTTACCTTTATTTAAACTCAGCTTGAGTTTAAATAAAGGTAAAAATGGCAAATTTATCTGAGAAATACACGATTCTGACTGTTATTTTTGACTAGGTCAAAAACTTTCATCCTCTTTTTCAATAATCCACACAATGAAATTCTAATATACTTTCTATTTTATCTGTAATCAGGAGTATATATCTAAAATTATTTGCTAGCGTAGTTAGCATAGCTAGTGCTGTTATGTCGGCTTTTTCCTGTTCCAATAAGGTCGGTGGTGTCTTGGCCTTGCCTATTCTCTTCTATCTCCCACTCCTCTGATCTGCCCTGGTCTAGCTTGTCATATCCTTTGATAAAATGCCAAACAAAGTTGAGCAGGCATTTTTTATTTAACTGCAATATAATGTAAAAAAAGGAATTATGCTTCGCGAATTTAATAAAAAAATTGAATGTAAAAAATATTTTTAAGTTGAACGGCGTTATTTTACAAAATAATCACGCGTCACACAATCAGGACTTCAGTCGCCAATCTACGAAATTGATCAAACTAAAATAAAATCGTATTGCAAATTTTATTGCAGGTTAAAATTTAATTGCTTCGGAGTTCGTCTATTTTTTGAACCTTCGACACTTTATAATATAAATCGGTTACGAACAAAATACGCACCACTAATTTATTACAACCTGAACAATTTCATAGATTGGCGAATAGAGCTTTGATTGGATATCCGTTATTTTTTTTTACTTTTTATTTGCTATACTGTTGAAATGTTTTTAACTAGTTTAAGTGTTACAAATTAAATTTGTATTTGATATTGTTAGACTCTGGCACGAATATAAATATAATGTGATGCAATCACCATCGCCTTCCATAATCCTCTGCTGCAAAGTCTCTAGAGTCTAAATATTATCCAGGATAGAGGAGTTGCATTATTTATAAATAATCCTACGGCCATCTTCCGGGTCCATCATCGCATCCGGGGTTCTGCACAGGTCGAAATTATTTATTAATACTTGTAGATACTAGAGTTTCAGATATGGAAACAAACGGAAAATTAAATAAGAACGGGATTTTATCACTTAATTCTGTATAATAATCATAAACAGAAAGAAAGGGGCAGTCTATTGAAACATGTTATACGGAGATTAATTGACATGTTCCCGGAGAAGTGTTCGTTGTATCGCTAAATATTTATTCATGGAGGGTAAAAATAATACGAGAACCATTTATGACAGTGTCTTAGATTAAATTTGTTTCGTTTCCAAGAAAATTTTCCGTTCGCCGTGTGTCGTCTCATCGTTTCAGTGGAAAAGTGGGTTATATAACAAAACGATTATACGTATTTGAATACCAACTTGGAATAGGATAAGTTCCCGATGATAATATTTGATAAGCTGCTTATAAAGCTCTAGCAGAGTTATTTGTTTTAGGGAAAAGTTTGTCTTTAAACCATTTAGTATCGATTGATGTCACATATGGTGGTGCTCACAAAATTCAAATAAGAATACAAAGACTAATAGTTAGTTCCCTACTCAATGTGACTCAATGAAATGATCCTACCCGTTTGGTTTAGATTACAGGATCAATGAACATCAAACACGATTAAGTCTTTATCTGTGGTCGCATATAGACGCGATAGTACATTTAAAGACTTACCGATACTGAGGATGGACGTTACCGCTTTATGAGTTATGGGTAACATCACTCCAAATAAAAATAATAAAAAATATGCTGTACTATACATATAGTATTGTTTCTGTTTGCTTTTACTAATATTATAAAACGGAAAGATTTATTTGTTTAAAATCGATAAACTCTGAAACTAAGGAATGTTTGAATAATTCTTTCAACGTCAGTCAACTACATAATCCAGAAGTGACGTAGGTAATATATTATATTTGAAAAATAATTGTAGGTATAATATTTCTATTTTGCGATAATTTGCGAACGAAATAGTATAGCATAACTAAAAAAATACGAATCTCAGAAATTCTAACCGTAGAAAGCATTACTTATTTACGTAAGATTCACTAGTAATATCTAAAAAAATATCTTTTCATCCGGAGATGTAAACGCAAAAACATTTTCTAAACATTCAATCTTAAAAAGAATCAACAGCATAATTCAACTCGCTAGCAACACCATTCATTCACAGATTGTCAGCATTAGGAGTCCAAGCGCTCAATAAACTCAAATTATATTTCCTTGCCCAAGAGCTCGGAACGGTGCGCCATCCATCATCGCGGTCTCCTTTTAATTTCCAAGGGTGTGTGTTCCAGCTACTCATCACTGTGTCGTTTATCACGTTGGCTGGCGCGAGTTTCCGCCAACCATTGTCTTGGGCGAATCTCTGTGACCTACTTGTTGGGACTCGTCTTGTTTTTGCGGGGCAAAGCGGTTAGTGGAGCTATTTACGCTCCTGTCGTCTTTATGTCGAAAACTTTACTTTTAATTGCATAGCTGGTGATGTCGTGAACTTATTGTTAAATGCAAAGTTTTCGAGTAGTTTTTGGCGAGTAAGATGATAGATGAGTGCTTCTGGAAAACTTGGTAGTTTCAAGAGCGGTTTCGGTGAATCGACGCATTATACGTAAAACCTACCTATGATATATACGGAACAATGCATGTTCTTAATATACACATAACAATTTAGTTAAAAAAGTAATTAAAAATTAGACACCTACATACACGGTGTTATCGCAACAGCAGCGATCTCTGCCAGACAACCTGCCACATATATTTTATTATATTTTTATTACATTATATTTTTTCGTCATTTTACGCAATTTAGTGCCATTAGTAACTCGACATATTAGGTAATGTTTCGTGTCTAACGAATGCGGAGTGATTTTTTCCTGCCATGCAAATGAGTGCGGAGCGGAAATCGCAATGCGGTAATAAGTGGCCAGCACGCGACCGTCCCCGCGTATTTCCATATGACAGGGCTCTGTTTGATTATCTGTAACCATTATAATATTTATTATAACATTTAGAAAGTCTTAAGCTTGGTGTGGATATACATACGCTTCAATGTTACTATTTCAGGTGTGCTGGCGCGCTAGCTCATCGCTACTTGATGATACTCTGTTTATGCGGATTTTTGCAAAGTGGTTGAAATTATCGGTTACATGTATTTCTGCAAAGTAAGGTAGAGGTCTTTCACTAATATGCTAATATTGACTAATATACTAATAAAAATGATTTCACTGTCCGAAATTGTCAATAACTTTAAAGTCCATTAAAATGAATGATTAAGGGAATGAAGTATACAAATATTATGAATCTGCTCCGAGTCTACGTAGGTATTAAAGTTCGTGAATATAAATCCGGACGAATTATTCGTAAATCATATTTTATCGAAGCTCTTTCAACTTAATGCACCCATTATCGAATATTAACTGTAGTTTAAACATGATTTCATAAACGTTTTTATTGTATGGACTACAAAGGAATAGGATGTATGTATTTGCTTATATAAAATATTTTGAGTGCTGTACCCAATTATTTTGGATTTGGGTTTACATCTTTATTCGACTTTATTTTAAAAAGAAACGTGAAACTATAATGTAACCCATGTATAGACCAGATATTTTTGTCTTTTAAGCAATGAAAGTTAAAAATAAGTGTAATATGTTCTAACAGAAATGAATCGATAGTTCAAATGAAGGCCTATAGTTTTTGGAAGTCGTTTTAGAGATGCATGAGTCGACTCGCTCCTCGCTTATTTTTACAGTTCGTACGTACAATTTAAGATGTCATACAGATTTCTTTTAGTAACATAAATGTCTGGATGGAAGTGATCACACATCATTAGGTACAATACATACTCGTTTGCTACTGATTATACTCGTATTATTAAAATACTGAAGTGACATATATACGAGTACTAAAATGATATAAATATAGTTACCGTACCCCATTCGATATCTGTAACAAAATTAACCAAATAAAATATATATTTTACCACCTGGTAATTTATATTACATACAAAATATTTGATATTGGATCAAGCAATAACGTTTATTATGAAAGCAGATATCATTTCCCTGAAGCGGTGTTAATCCCGATTATTTCATCAGCAATGATTCCGGCATAATATTACATTATCATTGTGCCACCTCCCATGAGCTGCATAATTTTCGACTCTGTCCATAATTTACAACTCGTAAATGTACCCAAATTTTACATTATATTCCCTAATTTACGGAGTCAAAGGATGGATATACACCTCCCTAATTTTTGCACGTCAACCAGTCCTGTGCTCTCCTAATTCATTAATTGGTTTTTCTGTTTATTAGCCTAGATATGCCTTCTGTCTAGTTGACACCACTTGTGAATCATTCTTCTTCATCGCTTGAAAGTCCTGAGCTTCAGATAACCCATTGCTAGTTCAGCTGACATCGTAGTCTTTAAGACTTGTTTGATCAGTTTTTATTCCGGAATCTATCACGTAGCGTAAGTATTGTAACTCAATAGTACGCTAAACACGTGTAAGCTTCTAAAAACACACCTGAACTCATAGATTAAGATTTTTTCACTATTCCTGATTTCACTTTGCGTTTCAACACTAGCAACATTTCTGACTTCAGGTACCGAGGAATATCGAATGAGAGAATACTCCGTAGTTTCCAGATCGCTGCCAAGTTCTATTATAAGTCAAGAATCTATAAGTGATCTTTATTTCGGAGGAGAATTTATCCATTAGGATCGTTTATCTAAGTTAAGTATACTCGTCAATGATTTCGAGAGGACCTCCGTCAACAACAATCGGTACGCGTGTGACCAATCGAAACCCATTGTAGGGCATCAGCTTATCTAGCGTGGTCTTAAATTGTATCGCCATACTCAGCACCCCCATTACTGGCCAGCTGATGGGATATTACATTACAGTTACAGTTATATGTTGATTAGGATCTGGAGATTCAATATTCTTTATAACACCTTTGAGCATAATTTTATCATACCAGGTGTAAAACGATATGAAAAATAATGCTATTATTAGGCTAAACTCCATCGAACAAGTTTTCTGAAGGAAATACAAAGCTTTTAAATCTGGCGTAATTTATTAACTCTGGGTTTCCACATATCCCGAGAAACCATTATTTACCATTACCTTGACGTCTAAACATTTATAGAAAGGCTGCCTGCATCCTAAAGATACAGACGCTCCAATAAACGTTTCAACTTTAAAGCATTGCCACGGTTTTTATTATGTCCATTTATACTGCTTAGGTTGTGTAAATGTCGGAATAAGGGTTTTCAATTGAATTTAAAATATTTCGATGGTTCTTTTCTGGGTCATAGTTTTCTATGTGGTGTAAGTACCGACATTTTTAATATGAAAAGGTTTTATTTTACACGCCATAGTTTGTATGTCTTTTATCATATGTATTTCAAAATTTGAAAGTTAAATCCTGTGGAACTGATATTTTACAAGTTGATTCAGTTTCGATGACAATACAATTCTTAATGATAGGCACGACTTCATTTTATATCTAATGGCTCCATATAACGAATCTCCTCAACTATTAACAACTTAGACACGAAATTTTATATACATATTTATGTATTTTCTTTAACTCCGCAACGGTCTTATTTATTCATTTTATTTTTATTATTTAGTAAAGCAACGATAGAACAGACTCGATGAATTTTAAATGTCTTGCTATTACGATTTACAAGATACAAGCCTGTAACAGTTGTCCTACAGAGAGAGGAGCTATAGCAGCCACCCTTTAGGTGCGGAATCCTTAAAAATATATAAATTTCACAAAAGATATTTAGAACATTTTTCAAAAATCCTTTTATGCGCTACATTTCCGTGCTCCAAACACATTCAGAATGGATTTTTTTACAAATTCCACCCGTAACTTGTGGCGTTCCATGTTTAATATCTTTGCGAGCCTACTCGTGCGTATTCAACCATCTAAAGAGTTAAAGTACGTAATCTGCCGAAGTGCTCGCTTGTTTAAATTCCAAGTGCCACAACGTTCAATCTAAAGCATTTTCAGAGATAAACTTACAGCTGCAAGCGTGAGGGATGGGAATATTCCACGGTTTAGATTCGCGCTGCATTTATGCGAGTTTAGAGCTGAGTTAAACGATGCAGTTTAAAAGTAAACAAACTGAAGTATATTTTGTTGAAGTCTGGTTGGATTTTGCACTGAAAATAAAAATGCTTCTGGCAGCGGAAGTATTCTGTCCTACTTCTATCGCGAGCGTTAATTTATTTCTTTATGATATGTTGCGTTTCTTAGTCTGATAGAGTCGTTGTCATCAGATTTATAAATCAGCGATAATCAATCTTAGTTATGGCAGATAATCGATTTTGGTTCTGGTTAGATTTTACATAAAGTTGATTACTTAGGACGCAAAGGATCCTCTTTTCTTTTTGACTGCGAAAGTTTTATGATACTGTCGCAAAAATTGTTTCAGCTGATTATTGAATATTAAACCTAACCTAATCTAGCTAAATAAGCTAGTCAAGTTAAGTTTTTTTTGTTTGTGTTACTAATTTTATACAAATAGTTTAAAGTGTGTCGTTTTTTCTTACATTTAAATAGATATATGTTTGGATATTTAGATGTTTGTTACGTTTTTAACTCCTTAACGGCATTAACTCACGATTGATTTTTAATTAATGAAGTCTGTTATACCTAAGTTTCTAAAATTACATAAAACGATTACATTTAAAATATAACTTCAAAAATAACATGAATCTCTACGGAATTTTGGTAAAATTTGGGGTCGCAGTGCAGGGAATGGACCGCAAAATGCTTGCCGGCATTTCTCCGCAAGTTGAAATGGATTCTAACCTCAGGATTTAATTCAGTTTAAGGTAATTGTAGGTTTATATGTCCTACCAAAAGTTATCACTAGCGTTGCCTGTGAATATAGAATAAGACTAAAGTGAATGAGCAAATATATAAAGGATTTTCGGATTATTATTTAAATAATTTAAAATTGAATTTCGCAGTAAAGTGTATTCATATGACAAGCAGTGTTCATAAACATTGCTACTACTTACATCTTAATGTTTAGTAAAGTACTATGAAAGAACTACATGTATATATGTGGATTTCCTCGTTTATTTCCTTTGTGGTGACTGGTGAAGAATTTTATAAATGATTTATAATAAATATTATTTCAGAAAATAATGATGGTTAGGATTACTTTTTTTTATGTGTAAGCGAAACGAAGAGGTAGGCGAGATACCTGATGGTAAGTAGTCACCGCCGCCTATGAACATTTGCAATACCAGAGAAGTCGCTAATGATCGCTGGCTTTAAAAGGAAAAGGGACGGGAAAAGAAAAAGATGATCTGAAGAGGAAATCGACGGAAGAGGATATAAAGGATGGGAAGTGTAGGAAGTGTAGCTGATGGTAGACTCCGGCTTGAGGGTGGTCGCTAGCGAGTCAGGTTACCGATGCGACCTTACCATCAGCAAAGGACTTACCACCTTCGGTACGGATCCGGAAACATGTGAGACCGCCATCACAACTTACTAAAAAGTAAGTACCAAGAGTTATACAACATACATATGCACTGGGATGTCACGTTCATCCTAATATAAGGAACAAAGACGTGTCACACAAACATATGTAATGAAAATACCTCCTGGGACTTTCCAGGACCACACGCGCAATACGTACATACGTTTATGAGAATTTTATGAGCATTCTTCATCCCGGCTTCGTCGTCAGTATGCTGTAATGAGATGACACGATGTAGCGTCTACATATCATTTTAGTGTCACAAAATGGCTTCTAAGATGGTTCTAAGAATACGTTTTAGTGTCAAGTAATCCTTCCTTCTAAGAATGAGTACTTTTGGGTCTGTCTTAATTTTTTTAAGTTTGCTTTTTTGTGTAGGTATAAGTTTATAAGGTAGGTATAAGGTACCTGATGGTAAGAAGGCACCGCCAAGTTTTCAAGTGGCAGTCCTTCCCCAGGTAACTGTATTCTGGCGGTAACATCCCATCGTGTGACTTGACTGGCTAGAGACTACCCTCAGGCCGGAGTCTACCGTTAATAGGGACTTATCGTGTACCGGTAGTGCGCCTGAGAGCCATTGTTCCTCCCCCACCCTTATCATTCTTTATATCCCACCCTGTCCCTTTTCTCTTCATAGCCTCGAGCATTGGCGACTCCTCTGGTGTTGCAAATATGCCGCGGTGACTACTTACCATCAGGTATCTCGCCTGCCTCTTCGCTTGGCTGATAAATAAAAAAAGATAGCTAAATGGTTGTTTATGTATGTATGTGTAAAAATTACGACGGTAATATTATAAGAGAAATTATCACAGGTAGGTACACTTTACAAGTTTGCGAGTAATCTTCTGCCAACTTAGAAGAGTTAGAGACATAATACCAACATAATTTAAGTATAAAGGTACTTAAGAGAAGGAAACAAAAAAATATATATTAATTACATTAAGTGTCCCCATTCTAAGTCTAAATATGACGAGGCAGCTATTACATTATTCGGACATAGAAAGGCTTGTGGTGAACGGGGGCGTACGGATCCAAGTGACTCGATACGTATTTTTATACGGTAATACTAGAAAAAGCCTTTAGTCAGCAATAGGCGTAACAAAGTATTATAAGTATTAAACTCCTTAAGTTTCTTACGGTCCGTAGCACATTATGTTCAAGAAAATTATTTCTCTCGTTTAAACCTATATCCATCTCTTTCACCCACCACGTGTTTCCGAGTTAGTTATAGAACGCAGATGTTAGCTCAAGCCGTCAGCAATGAAACAGTGTTTGAGTTTGAATTAATTCCGTTCGTAGTTTTCATGTTTGCCTAGTACTTTGACTAATGGCCGCGTTCCGCCGGCAACGCCGTGTATAGCCTAAATGCCTAGATTTAGATAGACGTAGTTAATCAGATAATCGCTGATTTATAGTACTAAAAGTAGGCAAATTAAACTTCTTAAGATTCAATGTTTTGTTAAAGCTTGGATTTTAAAATAAACCTAAATCACTACTCACTATAAAACCTAGTCAAGTGCTGCGTCTGGGCGTGATAAACTCAAAAACTGTCAAATGGATTTTCATGTTATTTTTACAAATGGTAATTTTTACAAGGTAATGAAGGTCTATACTTCATTACGTTTTTAGGGTTCCGTACCTTTGTCCAGGATGCCAATCCGTCCGGAACCCTATTTCTGACTGTCCGTCTGTCCGTGTGTCACAGGGCTCTAACTTCTGAATCATAATGGTTAGACACTTGAAATTTTCACAGAATATGAATTACTGTGGTCATTATAGAAACAAATAATAAATGAAGCACAGTGACTCTTACATATTTAGTAATAAAATATTGTTTGGTACGGAACCCTTCGTGAGTGAGTAGGACTGTATTGTCGTGTATACTTATTTTATTTGCCATCTAATAATGTAAGTATTTAATAGGGTAATAATAAAATAAGTATATAATACCAATTTATGCAATCATTCTAAGCATTTGTAGGGATAGGTCGGCATTATATCGAACCTGATAAAAATTTTACATAAGTAGAATTCTTGTAGGTTCTTCGTTCTTTCAACGTGTAAAATCTTACTTCCAGAAATTAACTGCGAACTGTTAAATAATTTAATCATTACATCCAAAGAAGAGGGTGCGAGGAGACCCCCCCCCCCCTCTCCGAACTCTAGAAATTCCTTACGTGAAGCGATCCAAATTAATCATGATTAAATAAGCAATGTTTCTCAACCTCAGCTTCTTTTGGAGTTGCACGTTCATTGGGGACGGTCCACCGGAAGTAAACTTTCCGGTTGACTTTATGCTTGCTATTTCAATTACATAAAATATCGTATCGGTTATGCATGTAGGAAGTTATACTTTGAGGCGAATACAGTAGAACTATGCACTGGGTTTTTTAATAACATTGAAGTTGCAAACGAGTAAGCATTCCAACTGCTAGTAAGTGGTTACAGTCGCTAATAAATATCTGTAACAAACTCCTATGTGCCTGTTGAGTCTTGAAAATTAAAGCCTCTTGAGCCGACATCACACATTTTACCGAAATAAAAATTAAAAGCTAGAAAATGATGTGGTATTGGTAACCTCGCCGTACTGGTTCTACTACTTGCTAGATTTATTTAGCAGGTTTATTTTGATTTATGTATAAACTCATACGTTCACCATACCATCTACCTATCCATCTTTTCTTATGGGTTTTCAAAACAGCTTCCTGTTATCGAGAGACGCGTGGACATGCGCTGGTGTTGCAAATGTTCATACTAACGTTGACTGCTTACTATCAGATAGCCTCTTCTTGCCACCCAGTCTTTAATCATTTCTCTATTGTATGCTAGGTGGATTGTGGAAGGGTGTATTAAGGAAGCTACACTGCAAAGAGCTATTCCACTTAGCCCTCAAGGACAGTAACGCATCTATCAGGTATCCTG
>DWNK01000139.1:0-14103 GCA_018250315.1 Hyalothyrus neleus pemphigargyra | reverse complement strand
GTTCTCCTTTACTTTGGGATGATTCCAACAATACAGGGATTGTGAAGATTCTACATATTCATGAATAAGGGAGTCTGAATCTCGTGATGTAGTATCTTCTGTGCATTTGTAGGTTTTACTGCAAAAAATGTAGATATATACATAAAGATTATTGTGTGGTTGGTAGTTGGTAAAAGATTATAATAGGGGACCGAAGTTCGAGGCAGTCCTTGAAGTTGGACTCTGCCATTGGAATATATTTGTGGGTCTTGTTCTGCAGTTTTGAGGTTGCCTTTAACTATCAATGCCTAGATTATAGGAGAAGTTCTGATTTCAGTTTTCTGACTAATTCACTGTCCCTAAGAAGAAATGTCAGAAAACCAAAGTTTAATTCTAGTACATAGATGATTTTAACATGATAATTTAAAAAGTTCAATATGATAATAAGCAAAAACATGATTATTAATTCCTATCCTATCAACCTTTCCTCGTTTTAGTTACACACCCATATATTCTAAGCCAGTCCAAGGTCCAAAGGCATGACAACATTGATATTTATAGCTACACAAATGACCAACATAACTTGTTTGCACGTCTCTTCTCTCTTGGAATTGTCATGTAATACAGAATTAATTTAGAGTAGTACGATGAACATGTTTTTTTATACATACTATAGATACAACTACTATGCTACAATTTTGTCAATAAAGATAAGTGACGTATGCTCCGACTCCTACTGCAAGAAGATTCATTATTTATAATTGGCTCTTTGAACATATTGATATTTTATTAATTGTGTATTGTGCATTTAAATTGTGTATTTTTTTTCTGTAAATTTCAAATTATTATTTATTTATATACTTTAGTCTAGTTTTTTACAGTTATTTCTTACTATTCACTTCCCTACATGTTTAACTTAAATCCTTTCAGAGTAAAGTTGTTCATATTAACATAAAAAGATAAAAACATACATTTTACTAGTACAACAGTGACTGGATTTACTACGGTATACAATAGTGTAATTAGATTAGATTTACCACAATCGATTACCTTAGAAGCTTTTGTTTATATTTGAGTTATGATAACAATGACCATTAATTGTTTTTATTCGCTACTTTACCGAATCGATAATCTCTTTTAATCAGATGATATAGGTCGATGTGCTCTAGAATTAGCACACATTAGAAACTAATTAAATCTACTAGTATAGCGGGTTTTTAGAACGCGCTAACGGCTCACATACCATAGTTCATACGCCTTTGCCCCACTAAGATATGATTCACAAAAGGTCATGAACATTGATCGCATATTTAAACAAAGAATAAGACCACTTGGATGCTTGCTATGTATATAATCAGGCCACAAGGACTTTAAATATTAAAAATAAAACGTACCTCGACAGATAATCACCACCATTTTTGTATTTATTTTGCAAAGGGGACCTATCACCCGTTGCTCCATACACCTTTATTGCTTCATCAGTCTCTTCTTCAAAGGCGTCGTCGATAGAAAATCGTTTTTCACTATTGCCGAACGGTCTCGACATTGTTAATTTTGTTTTTCAATGATCTGGAAACGTAAAAAAGGCATTACAGAGCAACGTAACGCTAGTACAAAGGCAAAATACAGCTGTCAATTTGTCATATCAACATGCGCCATATTGATTTATCTAGTGAAGGTATGTTTATGTCATGTCTATATTTTTTATCTTTATCATAAAGATAAAAAATATAGACATTACCTTATGCCATATATCGCGCTGTGAGTCAGATGAACGTATCTACATTTTGTCAATTTTACACAGCAAGCAGAGCAAATACTGTGAAAATTCACCACTTCAAACTTCAAATTCAAAATCATTTAATTTGTATAGGCCTACGGTGGCACTTACAAATTGTCATTTTTAAATTGTGTCCTTAATCTACTTTACCAGCTCATTAATAGATATAATTATATAGTTGTTAAATATATTGAATATAGCGTTACATTGTGAACAGTTTTATGAAAAAAAAAACGATTATTGATTTTTTTGTAGATACGCTCATCTGATTCTTACACCGCGATATTATCTTTTTTACATGGTTTTATTTAACTTCAAAGAAAATAAAATTATAACATATTATTATTTATTCAAAATTTTTTTTAATTCATATTCGTATTCATTTCATAATGAAGAGAATACCAGTTACAAATGAATGAAGAATAAAACACATTTCTGTAGAGATATCGGAACGTACGTCAAATATCAATGTCAGTTCAGTTACCCACATGTTTTTGACATACGTCAACATTCAATTTTGTTATTGCATGGAAAAATGGTTATATTCTCTTTAAAAGCGCTATTAGTTGTTGTACAGTGTAAATAATTAAATTTCACAAAATGGTTAACAAAGCCTGGACTAAAGTAACGCCTGCTCTATCAAAACCTGTGTTAAATTGCATCAATAAGCAAGGATTCCAAACTATGACGCCTATACAAGCAGCTGTAATTCCTCTTATTCTTACGTGTAAAGATGTGGTCGCTGAGGCAGTTACGGGGTCGGGGAAAACTCTAGCATTTGTTGTGCCCATGATTGAGATGTTACTGAAGAAGGGGAAGGAGAGTCCGTTGCGTAAAGACTATGTTTATGCGGTTATTATATCGCCTACAAGAGAATTGGCTACACAAATATATAAGGTATATTATGCATTTATGTGTATTCTTAAATATATAAAAGTTGAATAAAGGTGTAATGGTCTGTGGGTTGGTCATGTAACTCAATCAGAAATAAATTTCTACATGAAAATTGTCACAACCCATTTTCTTACAAGTTAATAATATTGATAGAATTTGTTGTTATTGCAATTAAATAGTCATGGTTAATCTCAAATCTATTATTGACAGATTTCAGTATAAGTATTCTTATCGCAATTACTTAAATAAAATTCCTCCAAAAAACCTGTAACTTTAGCAATGTTAAACTTACAGGTGATAGAGTTGTTTCTCCAAGAGCCAGAGTTGTCACACTTTACACTAGCCCTATTAGTGGGTGGGCGCTCAGTGGACAATGACGTGGAAGTTATCCAGAAGGGAGCTCACATTGCGGTGTGCACTCCAGGAAGGCTGGAGGATCTGTTATCGGAGAGGAAACACTTGAATCTGCCAGGAAGGCTGAAGGAGTTGGTATGAATTACTATACACTTATACATTATTATCTCCGGGCCCAGGCTTTGTTCATGTGAATATACTTTTTTTCATGTTGAAAATTCGTTTAAAAGTTGTTTATATGTTGCTCGGAGATATAAACTTACGACACTCATCAAATACATAACAAATTTAATTTCAAATCGTCCAGTAGATTTTATGATTGGTGCACAAATTAACACGGTCACCGTTTTGTGTATAGATATACTTAATGTTATAAATAGGGATATGTTTCGATGTTTGTTACTTACTTGCATAGTGCGATCGTCACTATATTGTACTGATGGTCCAGGTTTGATTTCAGGTGGAAATTTTTATGAGTGAATTTAGATGTCTTTTTTTATAGTTGATGTGAGTGTCTGTGCCACCGACAACACAAAGATTGTAGAATGCTTAATGTCCCATGCAATTTCAACATACTTTATATTCCGGTAAAAGGGCATCATGAAATAACTTAACCCACATTCATAAACAAAGTAGAGAATGGAACAGTTATAAATAAATGGTGGATTCTGTTAGACCTTGGGTGCTGTAGGTATTATGGGCACAGAACATGAAGGTAATCCAATGCCAGCAAACAACTCAGAATCTTCATATATCTACATATAGATAAAATGCCATGATGAGGGTAGGTAACTTTTCCAAAAGAATTTTAGGAGGCAAAATAATTAGTATTTATATTTTTCCCCTTCTCCTTTGCAAAATTTAAATTAATCTTTTTTTATAGGCAGTGGTGACTACTTACCATCAGGTATCTCGCCTGCCTCTTCATTGGCTTACAAATAAAAAATATATAATTTCAATTGAAGTTTATGACTGTAATTTGAACCTGGTGGCTACAGAATAGGAAGTCAAAAAGCATTTCACTGGCCTATACTCCTAAACCAGCACAACAAATTAATGATTTATGAAATATTTTTAAAAAAGTACCTGAAAATCCTTATAACAGCAATACACACACACACACAAAATATGAACACAAGCATTAGCTCTAGCACTTCCCGAAATAAACTAACACAACCATGAAATAGAATAGAATAACTTTATTTGATTATATATGATTTGTTACATAAAAAAGTCACTAAGCTCATGTGTTCCTACACCAATGAACGAATTTTTATTACTGGTAGGACTACTAGAACTAGTTATTGACTCTGATTATGAGTTTGAGGTATTTTCAAATGTCTTGTTACACATTATTTTGCGAACTAATTGTTCACGTATGAATAGTACGAAGTAATTAGTTCACTTCAACATATGTTAAGAAGTAACGGTGACTTTATTCCCCGAATCGTCGAGACACTATGGACGCCTGCTGATTTATTAAGGTTCAGCAGCCAAATGGTAAAAACGGTATCCTTATAATTTCGTCTTTTATTATACGTTTGTCCTTACATGTTTAAGTGGAGTTTACCAATGTTATGGAGTAACACAAAACGAATTAGTTATTCAATAATTCAGTTATGGAATATTGTTAGTAAGATGCCATTTCGAGTTTAGACCACAGAAATAACTTTGTTTTAGTAACTTGGAGAAATACCTACTATAGTTAATATTCTGCCCATTCTATCACTAATATCACTTTATATTCATTTTAGTGAAAATTGTTTATTTATAATTTCATTGGATGTTCATCAAAGATTCATTTTTAACCACGGAACCATTTACGTGCGTGCTCCAATACGCACTTGGCCGGCTATTTCTGTTTTGGTGTGTTTATGAGACTTCAATGAGTCAATGTTATGCTAATATTTTACGAATACGGTCTACCGGACAACAATATAAAGGAAAACTAAATAATATACGTTTTGCGATGGTACGATTCTGTACCTTCATTATTTTTTTTTAGCAACAGTGGTGGTAGTGTTTCAGTGGTAGTGTTTAAGTCAAGCAAATCGCAGCATTTTTCATTCGGAGAGAATGAGGGCTCATTAAATGATCATTTACACAAATACACAAACGTCCAAATCTAAAATGGTCATCTAAATCATGGGGATAGAGAAATGAAATTTAAAAGATTAGCGTAGCGCGGCATGGTGGACGTTGTACGACGAGTTTATTACATACTACACTTATATTTGAAACATATAAATACGAACACAACGAAATAGATTTATTTAATATTCCAGGAAATTCTGATCCTAGATGAAGCAGATAGACTTCTAGATCTCGGCTTCAGCTCAACCTTGACCACCATTCTGCAGTACCTGCCACGCCAGCGCCGAACGGGTTTATTCTCGGCCACCCAAACAAAGGAACTCCAAGACCTGGTCCGAGCGGGTCTGCGAAACCCGGTACTGATCAGCGTCAAAGAAAAATCCACTATTAGCACACCGATAGCTCTAGAAAACTATTATGTCATCGTGGAACCACAGGACAAGTTCTTGTTTCTTCTAAACTTCATTAGAAACCGGAAAATGTTGAAAGGTCTATTCTTCTTGCCGACGTGCGCTTGTGTTGACTATTGGGCTGACGTGCTGCCAGGGTTCTTGCCTGATATGAAAGTGTTCGCGATACATGGCAAAATGAAGCAGAAACGAAGCAAGATTCTGGAGAAGTTCAGACAGGCGGACAACACTATTCTGCTGTGTACTGATCTCTTGGCTAGGTGAGTTGACTTTATAAGTG
Source organism: Hyalothyrus neleus pemphigargyra (assembly GCA_018250315.1). Lineage (NCBI taxonomy): Eukaryota > Metazoa > Arthropoda > Insecta > Lepidoptera > Hesperiidae > Hyalothyrus > Hyalothyrus neleus. Next base: position 8,312 of record DWNK01000139.1, on the reverse strand, counting down.
ACCGGGAAGGGAAGCCGGGAATCTTTAAAAATACTTAATTATTAAGATAGATTACGGTTCTCTCGCAGCAGTACCACTATTACATCGGTTTTGTACATATCAATGTTTGCACTATTGTTCTAATTTGAGGTTTGATAGGCAATAGTAACACTTTAACGAGCAGTTTATTTGTCCTGTTTACGGTTTGTAACGCAAATTTATTACAAATGTAATCACCTTTATCTGAAGGACTCAGTACAAATATTAATGAACAATAAAGCTAATATAATAATAATAATAAGGCAATACGGCCACCTTCAGGCTGTCTACCGTTAGTAGCAGTGAATTATCCTATTCCGGTAGTGTGTCTGAAAAAAAAAACATTCATATCAAATACATACACCGGACCAAACCACAATATGTTATATTACTAAACCTAAATACGGAAATGCAGAGGGCTGGATATCCCCGAGGTGGAGTGGGTGGTGCAGTGGGAGCCGCCGTGCAGCCCGGCGGCGCTGGTGCACCGCGCCGGCCGCACCGCGCGGGGCGGGGCGCCGGGCTGCGCGCTGCTGCCGCTGCTGCCCAGCGAGGACAGCTACGTGCCCTTCATCCGCGCCAACCAGAAGGTGGACCTCAAGGACTGGCGCCGCAGCACGGACGAGATCAAGATCACGGAGAAGCTAAGGGACAAAGTACGTATATTATCCGATTCTTGGTTATAATTTAAGCAGTCTATACACATAATAATTATGTGATGAGGGTACGGCTTAGTAAGTTAGTAAACTGACAATCAAATTCATCATTTCATGTCGAGTTTTAATACAGATGTTTTGGTTAATGGAGAGCCTCTCGATGATCTAGTCTAGTCGATGACGTTGCTAATCTAGACCAGGTCAACCAGATAAGACTTGGAGAATTTCGACTTAATCACTCATCTTTAGATTTTTTTTTTGTTCTAACTGATCGCTCACGGCTTTGTGGTTGATTAATCTAAGCTTAACTAATAAACTTCAAATGACATCAGACGTATTTAACTCCATGATAACCTTATATTTCCAGGTGTTATCGATACTTCACGACCAGCAAATGAAAGACAGAACAGTGCTCGACAAAGGCCAACGTGCCTTCGTGTCTCACATGCGAGCCTATTCCAAACACGAATGTAACCTGCTCCTCCAATTAAAAGAGCTGCCTCTAGGTCATATCGCCACCAGTTACGGTCTGCTCAAGCTGCCCTTGATGCCAGAAATCAAAGAAGAACATAAAGAGCAATTTGTTGGACCTAAAGAGAAGATAGATTTTAACAGCATACCCTATAAAGATAAGCAGCGGGAAGCTAGCAGGCTCCAGAAGTTAGAAGAGTATAAAAAGAGTGGAGTGTGGCCTTCAAAGAAGAAAAAGAAAATGGTAAGAGATTGTAGACTTCTCTTTGTTTTCAAATAAAATCAAATATTTTTATTTGCAAGAGCAGGGGTGTAAATGCAGTTGTTACAATATATAGTTCCGCCAAGTTTCACCTATCAAGGCATGCAAATTTTACAATTTATAATCTCAATTTGTGTAACAGTATTGTGTTACTATTTTATAAATCGTTTTTTTATTTTTTTTTATAACATTGATCTTAACAATTACATGACTTTCCTGGTCACATTAATCGTGTAATATTATAATTGACTATTTAATATTCATCTGATAGGTTTTATACCTATAAAATATAATAAATATAAATAAAATTTACAAAGATGTTTTAATGACAAATTAATAAATTAAGGTCGATATAAGGTATTTAAAGAACAAGTATGTCGTCTACCAGTACTATTTTGTAAAATGATAAAATAACTGAAGCGTCGTAATTTTTCCAGGCAAAAACGCAACCATGGGAACAGACGAAGCAGAACAAAGAAGAACGCAAACAGAGAAAGAAGAAACGGAAAGAGTTGAAGCAGAAAGAGAACGGAGAGGGCAGGAAGAAGAGGAAGGCAGTAACACAAGAAGAGTTGGACGAACTTGCCGCCGACGTCGCGCTCATCAAGAAGTTGAAGCGACGGAAGATAACCAATGAACAATTTGATCAGCAGTTTGATGTTGATAAATAAATAGTTCATTTTGAATAATGGTTTTTCTTTGTGTATTAAAATCCAGAGCCAGTACATAATACGAGTATACGATTCGCGACGCACACCGGAGTCATAGACAACAGACCAAAGACATAGGCTTTATGATCTGTGCAAGAGACCAAGGTCGTTAGTGGTTATAGGTTTTGCACGTACGCCCGTTTTCGTATTACGCGCGTGTGTGAAAAATCACTTAGTGAAGACGCAGATAAGCATATCGATTCGATTAGACCTCACTGCGGTGGTTACTGTTAGACATCACCTGCCAACTGGATTCATATAGAGATGAAAATTTGGGGGATATTTGAAAAGTTACAGAATTGAAGGCTACGTACTGAAAGGATAAAGAAAAACAATATACCTATCAATTATGAATACTGACTAACGCCTAATTAATAAAATACTGTGCTAGCAATATTGGTGTTGTCTAACCTAGGTCTCCCGTTTAATCGATCTTGTTTCTAAGAGTAACTGTCCCCTGGAGAAAATATTTTGTCGCAGGAATATTGCCCTCTAGGTGCACACAGGCTGAGTATATATATAAAGCTTAGCGATGTCTGGCGTGGTCAACATGTGCGCTTCGTGCATTGATGGGCTCGACTAGCAGTCCTTCTATACCGTTATTAATAACAGACCTTGGAGGTTTAAAGTTTGAAACTAACCACGGCTGGCAGGCCAGGTAGTTTCAGGGCACGAAACGGACCAAGAAATAATACGAACAATGAAAATAGTAAAATAGACATTTATTTCTGCTAACTCTCATAATTGCAACATTTGATCTGAGTATTTATAACACAACAAGGCACTTAACTATTACAATATTGACAAACCAATGAAATCCAATAATCTCTTACAATATAACAGGATACAGTTTTGTTTGATCATTTCAGTTGAAATAATAGAAAATAGTATAGAAAATTTATACAAAAATCTTTATAGATCTATGTTTAGTATATAATATTTATTTACGATATAGAAGAAATAAAGTAAATTACGGTAAGTGCACTATGTCTCACATTCGTTGCATTTCTTGACGGCTACATTAAGTTTGACAGATAACCGAACCGCAACGCAAAGATGCAAATCTATTCATGATAAATTTGGCGTCGATGTATTTATATGTAATTGCATGCAATTTAGTGGTTATTAATATTCATTTGTTGCTTTTCTTGACGACGCAATATAAAATATGCGTCGTCTTCGTCGTATGCAAAACACATATTACTTATTACATATCACTTAAAAGTAAATTTATATTATATTCATCAAATCATTGCAAGACGAAACTGTTTATTAGTAGTTAACTATTATTTCCAACTGAAATTGACACTAAATTTCAATACAGTGTTGGCACATTAAGTCTATTTATGTATTAGCACCAGTTCATAAAGGCATCTTTGTATAGATAACATGTAACAAATAATTAAGACGAGTCAAATGTCGTGTAACATGGAGCATGTGACAAACAAGTGGTACATGCTATAGTAATTGCAGTAATGCATGTAACATGTGACGTCCATAAATATTAACTTGCTGTACAATCATGTCACATCACATGTTGGTACATATCATTATGTAATGTTGATTTTATGGTAGGCACATTTATATTTACTACTCTCTTTAAAATAATCAGAAGCTCTATAAGTATAAAAAATCATAAGCATTATTTCGTCTATGGCAAGAGCCAAAAACATTTTAAAATGCACAGCGATTAAATTAAAATCTTAACATTACTGTTTTTGTGCGTTATTATTTTACTATTTTCAGTTTTGATAAAATATTTTTCGTAAAAACGGAGCGGATTTACACATCAGTATATGAATGTCTGTTTGTCAGTGCGCACGACATCGTTAATTAATATTAGAGAAGCTCTTAAGCGGAAGTAAAAATATATTTAAATTAACATTAAATTTTCACTGGCAATAATTCAATTGATTACCTTTACTTGGTCTTTATTTATGTTATCTGGAATATTTAATATTTAGCGCTCAAATAGACACAGATAATGGATGCTAATAATAAGTCAATAAAAACATTGCCAGTGAATACAGACTGGCGCAAACATCAACATATTATAGTCAAAATTGTTTTTATATATTCAGCTTATAAAATATCGTCGCAAAGAGAATTTACAATAAGTACAATATCTTGTTATTCTGCGTTTTTACACGATACACCGTTAGACCTACGAATGAAAAAATCTCATAAGAAAAACAAAAATTATACAAAAAACAAAGCTCCACATACAAGAAATAATTTACACAAAAACCTCTCGTAATGTATAAAACAAGCATTTTCATACACATTTCAATAATACATCCATTGCCTTGTCATGATCTTAAAATAGAACACCTAAATATACGCCATCTTATAATTAGAAAAAAAAATAATCGTCGTAATAATACTATTTAACTTTATTTTATTAGACTATAATACTTGCCGTCTAGAAAAGACGACATAACTTAAACTGTCAAATGTCAAAATGACATGACTAGCTGTCAAAAACAGACCGTTTGGGAACCACAGATTAATTTAATATTTTATTGGGGTTGCGTTACTAATTAACTATTTTATTAATAATAATCATTTTAAATTTTAATATAATTATAGATATTGTATCTCAATAATGAGAAAAAATAGAATAAAAACTCTATTATTATTTATTCATAAGTAAGTGCGTTGGATAAGAATATTATAAATTATATAAGACAAGTTAATTTGTATAAACATAAAATGGCTTGTAAACAAACATCGATTATAAATTTACTAATCTCGCGCGATGCTATTGTTAAAGTTAAAACTATATTGAAGTGATTTGAAAATATAATTGCGTCTAGAAAACATAGATACCTCATATTTTAATAAAAAATACACCCTGCTTTAATGCGTTAAAATATTTTAAAACGATTCACCCCAAACACTGACTTTGTAAGAGAAAGACTACGCTATTTCATACAAGTAAAAGAGACAACACGTAATCTCTTTGTATCGTTTAACGCATTTTAAATCTCATAAGTGTAGCAATTGTTGAGAACCAGGGCATACCGATCATCAGACATTATTAAAAAACAACGCATTGAGCAGGCGTTTGTTTGAAAAGCGCAACGCTTAAACAATATTAATGTGTAATTAAAATAACAAAATATTGAAAACAAGCTTATACTATCCACTCTTATTTAAAACATAGAAATTAAGCACAAATCCAAGGACTTTTTATATCCTTTTTTGAGAGTTTTTTGATAAATTGATTTAGTAATTGTTCTGTTGTTCCTGCAATAAATCGGGCCGATCTAAATATTAATGGATGATATTAAGCACTTTGTTTTCAATCATAAGCACCAAGACATTAATATTTCTTAACACTAGCGTGGACACACGACATGACTATGGTAATATGAGGAATTAATATTGCAATAGAGTCCAATTCTAAGTGTCTACGAGAAACTAAAAGAGGCTTAAAACTTGGAAGCCTTCAGATTTTATATATTAGGTGCTTTAACTTTATAGTTCGACCGCGAAGGTGTCTTCTGATCATAATTACCGGTGTGTATCGGCTTGAGGGGAGAGGTTGCGGGGCGAGGCGGCTCACAGAGAGTAGAAGAAAAGCATCTTAGTCTCTGTTCTGTACATTTGCTTGCTTCGCCTTTCACCGATGCTCAATTTTAAACTTGACGATAATAATTGTGGCAATGTCGCTTATGAAGTATGAAAACTCTCATACAATCGAACAATTCCGTCTGATCCATTAAGTTTTTTTAAATTTCTACAAAATTTGGAATTCACGTCGTGTTGTCCAAACTTAACATTAATATTATTAGATACAATATTTTCCGCAGTATGCAAGAATGGTGACCTTCTAGAAAGATTATAATGAAATTAATAAATAAAATATTTTATTTTAAATGTAATTTAACTGTAACAGATAAACTTTTGTTTATAGTTAAGCTATAATGTTTAATATACAACTGGTTACCACTTAGACATTTTTGCTTATACATTTTCACCTGGTTGAATTACAATCCGATTAAAAATTGAACCCTGAAAACAACCCTGAAGTCCGTTCATCAATTTATCAAATAGATGTATACATTTACAAAACAATATAATCGTGTTATTTTTAGTGAGTCACACAGACTTGCAAATGCATCCTTATAAAAAAGAAGTGTTAATAAAATAAATATAATATTGCTTCAGGACACTTATTACCTAAAAATGAGCCTACGAAGAGCGAGAGTTTTAATGGTTTCATAATGTAATGTATATCATAGCATAAACTAAAGTAAAACTCTCACTTCAAGTTATTTCGATTGGTACCAGACCTTGTGTATGCCAATATTAGAGCAAGGTTTGAGGAGTACGGTTGTCGAGGTCTAAAATTGTTTATTTCTATGACTCCTAAATATATTTGATTGGATACATGCAAAAATCGCTCTAAATAGTACTAAATGCAGTGTCTATACAACGCCAATCAATAGTTTTGTGACAACTAATTTTATGTTGAATTATATAAGGCACATCGTTATATCACCCCACGATAACTAAATATTTACAATGTTAACATACAATAAATAATTGTTCGTGTAACACCCAGAACGTCTGAATAAACCGATTCTTAATTACAAAAATCTACAATGAAACGTCAATAATTACGTTTGTTAAGTATAAGGTTATTAACATGGATGAATCAACTTAATTTGACTCAATTACACTTTTCATTGATTTCGAAATGAATTTCATTTTATATGACGTCATCAAAATAGATACCATTATTGTAAGGGTTCAAAGGGAACGTCTGTATTCTAAGACTCCGCGTGTTACAAAACAAGAGTGAAATATCAGAACATTTGGCAAATAATTTGCTATAGTCATAAATATTATTAACTTTATTTTACCATACATTATTGTCAAGATGTGTGCACTGAACGTAAGAACATGTACACATTGTAAGAATTTGGAACAATTATTCTACCTTGTAAAACTCCTTTATGAAACACAAAGAATCTTTTAAATATGTTCTATAATTATCTCAGAAATTGTTATTGTCCTTATTTTTATTACAATATCAATATATTTATGTCATATATAATTATAATATAGAATCATATAAGCATTCAATTTTAAATTAGCTCTAGCATTTGTATCAAAGGGCTATTAATATTCCATAATCAATAAGTATTGATTTTTAATCGAACTGACATTTAACTTCGGTACCTTTCCCAAGATACTTCTTTAAAAAATGTAGAGAATTTGTCATGTTTCTATAGATCATTATCCACTGTAATTCCTTCCTTCTTTTCGAAATGGAATTAATAATAATTCGATTAAAAATACAATAATAATCAGATTCGGCTAGCATTCCGGTAAGCGGATGTTTGTAAAAATGTAATATAAATTCAATATCTATGAAAAATTGTTCCATTTAAATAAATTATTGTCAATAGGAAGTCATTTAGAAGAATATAATGAGCCCGACCATACTGATTAAAGTTGTTCTTAAATGCTAGTTGTAATCTATAATCTTAAACATTGCTTACAGTGACTTATAGCCGCAACAAAACTTAAAAAAATGAGAAGACATAAATTTTGGCGTTTACCTGCAACGTTTTATAAAACAATCTTGTATCAAAAAAATCCTTTTTCTTACACCTAGGACGCGTCACTTCGACCTTAATCAATACAGTCGGGTTACCTTCCTCATCTCCATCCCTAAGCCCGAGTAGTCTCAGACCTCATCGGGGGCCATGGTTTCTCCTTCATGGTTCTGTTCCGCGGGCGGCTGCGGCGACGGCTCGGGAGTTATTATGCTAGCCTTAGCGGTCGCTTCGAGGGCCCGGATTCGATTTTCTTGCTTCACTATTACCGATTTTAGCTTGCGAATTTCCTCAACTAGGTCGGACAGCTGCTTTTCCTGTTGGGATTAAATATTTAATTATGTTTTTTTAAACGCGCGGTATGTAAGGCTATGAAAGCCTGAACCGATAAAAATGTTGAAAAAATCGAAATTATAATATCAATATGCTAGGCAGATGAAGTCAATTATCAATTACAAGCGGAGCACTCACAATGGCGGCGGTGACCGGCGGCGGCGGCGTGGCGGAGGCGGGCGTGCCGGGCGTGCCGGCGGGGGCGAGGCGCTCCGCGCGCGGCGTGGGCGAGCGCGTGTCCTTGTCCCGCTCCCCGCGCTCGCGCTCGCGCTCCTTGTCGCGCTGCGTGACC
>DWNK01000138.1:0-14116 GCA_018250315.1 Hyalothyrus neleus pemphigargyra | reverse complement strand
TTAATATGTGTGGGCTTGTAATTAGCTATATTGTTATTTTAAGTTGTTTTCTACTTTGTTATTTGTCTGTAAGCCTTAATAATATAAATAAATAATATAATGTTATCAATGCTGCTATGTTTTGATTTGAAGGAATCACACGCTACACCAAGTGATACTACCTTTAAAAACACTCACTTCTCACACCGTCAAGGGCGTACGATGAAGAGTTCTAGCTCCATGAACTCGTCACAACTAGAATCCAACTAAATAATTATAATAAAAAAGCTGAAACATGGTACTGAAACGTGCGGCGCGGAAACAACGCAACGACAGTCGGACGGGAGTAAATTTCCCGTAATTGCTACAAGTTGCTATGGGTTCTGCGGTAGGGTTGCCATGAGGCACTTCAACTGAAGCTTTCCTTTTTTAATAACCCTCGATGATAAAGGGATGTTATAAGTTTGACTGTATCTGTGGATCTGTATATCTGCGTGACACAGCATGGTAGCCCCTAGAGCCCTAGACGAGATGAACTGATTTTCATATATATTTTTTTGTATAAGCCGAACGACGAGGCAGACGGTATACCTGATGGTAAATAGTCACCGCCGCCGCCATTTGAAACGCCAAAGGAGTCGCCAATGCTCACTGGCTTTGAAGGGAAAAGGGACTCAGGCTCTCAGGCGCATTCCCGAAACACGACGAGTCGCTATTGACGTTAGACTCCAGCCTGAGGGTGGTCCCTAGCCATTCAGGTCATACGATGGGACCTTACCACCAGCACTGACCTATGAAACTGAAAGTCTGTGATCCCACGTTGCAGATGCATTGTGAGCTGTGAGTAACCGCTTTACGGGATAATGAGGGTGCCGAGGACGCCGCCGAACCATACAAGCCATGCATCTTAAATGTATTTCATATTTGAATCCATGGTTGCTGGCAGCCCTGGCTGCGCTGGTATAAATTAAAACGATAGTGGTGCGCGTTCAACATAGCTTCCCTTTATTTGTGCGCCTGTCCGCCGGAATTCCTAGCGCGATGTTTAGTGTACGCGCTGTACACTTGAGGACAACATTATTTGTCCAATTCATTAGAATATTTTTCGTTTACAAATTTATAAATCCAACGACGAGGCAGGACAACTGCCCGTTGGTAACTAGTCACTGCCGCCGTATATTAACACCAGAGGTGTAGCACTCCTACCAATGCTACGTCGGCTTTGAAGGACCTTGGGATGGAATGGCAAGGATAGAAAGAGAGAATCAGGCTCTCAGGCGCACAATCGGAACTCTCCGGAGCAACAAAGCAGCAATCCAGCCCCTATTTGGCTCGGATCTCCTATAACAATGGAAGTATTGAACCATAGTCTACCGCGTAGTCCAGTTCGAATTATGAATAGACTATAGTACTATATCAATTTATTAATGTGAAAAGGGCATTATTATTATAATAATTATATTATAATGGAGCAGTATGTGGCCTAAATGCCCATTAGTATTTAGGCGACATACTGTTCCATAGCCATTCGAGACCATAGACTAGCATCCAGATCCAAAACATAACTGAATTTCTTTCATTTAAAAACGCTGTTCATTTCACGCATTTCTTTTCTGTTTCTGAGTTACAAAAGTTTTGTGTTAAATTTTTGTAACTCTTTAAATTAGGAGAAATGTATCTTAATTTTATATACGCAGTATGCCAAGAGATCGATTGCTGTATATTCTCCTAATTTTCCCTAGTGCGATCAATGTTGTACTCTCTAAGTACACGCTGTTCCCTTTTATAACCCTTCTAAGCAATGGGTGGGAACATTTTAATTTGCAACTTCAACTTGTTAATTCATGAATATTTCGGTTAGTACTTCACAATAATTAATTGTGATTACATTAGGAGCCCCCGTTAATAATTAAAATGTGTTATCCAGTTTTTACATTAAATAATATATTTGTAACTTAATAAACTTGATCTACAATATAACTATGACAGAAATAATTTAATGGAAATAAAAGTATATCGTGGTTTATCTATAATTTATATATTTGCAGATGTTCATTAAATAATTTGACGTATACAAAATTACTATGTATGCAAATTAATGCTTAATTAATATCATTTCTTGATTATCTACTAGATAACTGACCTTCTGATTTAGCAGCGGCTATAAAAAGTGATTTTTCACCTGCACGGTAGTTTCCAATAATGAATATTTTTAGGGATCAAAGGATTAGAAAGAAGGGATTAAAGCCGTTTTCATTAGTACTAAATACAGCCCATTTGGGAACTAACATAAAAATATAATAATTACTAACTATATATTATTATTAAGTAACATAAAAAAAATATTTATTATGATGAAATTACTTATGATGAAACTCATAACTTCTTTTTGCCTATATTTAGTCTTTTTAGATAAACATAAGGAAGAACCTTTAAACGAAAGAATATTATTTTTATTTCATACATACTAATTCGTTAACTAATTAAAATACATATGTTCTATTGAATATAATATTTAACAATCTTACGGAACCAGTGTCTAAAATGACCCTTGACTGAAAAAATCTTTGATTAACTCATCAGCTCGCAGCTTGCGAACAAACGTCGCCACACTCGAATATTGAAGTCGGGTCAATAACTTGAACATTCAGTGTATTAGCAATAAATATTCCTTATCAATTTATAATCAACATAGTTCTACTGTTAATTATGTTTATCTGTGAATCACACCATTAAGCAGCACTGGTTTAGTTTGTACATTCACCTGCACAGGTGGAAATTGTCTTTGTTTATGAACAAAAGGTGTAAAACATTATCTATGACAAGATAAGTAGAACATAACAAACATTATCATAATATTTTTAAGTTGCTTCTTTATGTCAAATTGAAGTAGCAAACGGACATATCATTCAATTAATCACGGATGTGTGACGGATGCTAGTAATTACTAAGATGAAAGTCATAGTTGAAATATAGCCACTTAATCAAAGTTATTAAACCAGAACAGCCGTACAAATACTTCTAAACTGTAAAAGCTACTGCAAGGTACTTCTAAAGTACCCTGTGAAGATACCTATCCGTCAAATCAGAAATGCTCGTGAAAAATTGTTGCATTCGTAGTTTTTTCTTGTGTAAAAGAGTAATATTAAAATGTAAATATTAGGATGAGTCATATGAGTCATATAGTCGATGGACAGTAGCTCTGTGATTTTTCGCCAGTCGCAGTGCAGGCTTAAAATGCCAGTTTAAAGTCGGCAATATCCCATTTAGCAATGCATGACATTCATATTTATTTTGATGCAATCTGGTTGGTTCAGATTTCCAGCAAGTGGTTGCTAAGTGCATATTGGTAGACTCCAGACACCATTCTAAACGTATAGAGCTTGCTCTAAGGATCTTTATCATAATTTTTTATCATTTTTACTCTTTATTTTTTTCTACACGATTTTCCTTTGCCACCGTAGAGGCATATTTTATTATAAATATGATATTTATACATATATATTTTGTTATGTAATGGAATTTTACTGCAACTGTATTAAGTTCTTATAGGAGTGGTTTTATTACAACATTATTTACGTCCGAAATATTTATCTCGACCATAAATCAAATCTATGGCCCTTACAGCAAATACGATGCAATTATGAGCTCACGCAACTAATTTAAAAGTTACCTATACTAGTGGTAACCGTGACTTTAATATTGTTATTGTCTAAGACAAAAACAAAGGAGGTTTGGTAATATTAAAACTAAAACCTTTATTTTACATTCCATTTTTTTAATACTACATTCCAACAGTTTCATTTAACAATATTTTCATTTAACAATAAGTTTCATATAACAGGTGTCAATAATTTATTAATATACCAAAGAAGCATGCAGTACACTTATATTAAAAGTTACTCCTCTACTCTTTCTGTAGAAGAAGAACAAGTCTGTCTCCTTCGGTAGACTTCAACTGAAATAGGTGTTTTTTCTGAAGTCGGCCACAAAAGCGTTGCTTAATTCTTACTTGTTACATGAAAACCACCCGTGACCATAAAACAATTACTGTGGTTTAGGCGGCACTACGGCCATACCAGTTTTACTTTAGTATTACTATACTTTTAAGAAAAACTGACGTGGCAGTAATACTACATAAAAGCTAACTGATTTGGCAAGGGTCCGCCTCGGGAGGGCTAATATTTTTTTTTATCCGTCGCCTATAAATATATCCAACATCAAAGACTAGCTTTAAAGCAAAAGTCGGGGGAAGACGAGATGGATCGGGCATGCCATGCCCCTGGGGACAAGGTTCAGGTCTCGTGACACCAAGCTCACAGAAAGCAGCGACGTTTTTCAAACTCACAGGCTCTTAGGATACGCCGACAGAGGCATCGCAATAAAAGACGGGAAGAGAGCGAGGAGAGAATCTAGGTCTCAGTCTCAGGTACCACTGAAACACGACAAGATTTGACGGTAGACTCCGACCTGAAAATGGTTGCTAGTCACGCCACATGATGGGTCCATGCCGTGAGTAAAGCCGGCTTAAATATTATTTGCATCTTATTTACACTTGTATATAATTATGGTACAGTTATGGTACCTTATTTTGTTCCGCAGTATAACGCAGAATGTTTATGGTAACGTTGCAGGAACACGCTACTAGAGCGAAACCGCATAGTTTTTTTGTTTTCATTTTTGGCCGACTTCCGTATCCTGTTAATTTTTTGTAACGTCCACAGCTTGGTGAAATGTGTGTTTAAATTTCATTCGCAGTCCATTTGCCTTTTCGTTCGTTTATAAATAAATTGAGAAATTCTTTTTAATTTTTATGCACCTTCTAGTAGTTGAATTAGACAACCATATACACGAATCAATAAAAAAAGTATTTTAATTTTTTTGTCACAATATAACCCTTTTCATATGGGGCGCTCATTGGAATGAATGAATGCTCCGCATACCGCATCATTTCTAATTAAGAACCTTTCTTTACTTTTTGTTACTTCTAAGTTACCACTAACCAAAAATATGTAATATAAAATAAAGGCTGTATAAAACTCATCGGTTGTGTCTGTATATTTAAACTTTTAAAATAACTGAGACCAATGACACTTCGCGACAGATTTAGCGTCTAAAAATTTCAATTAATTGTGTTGAAATCACGTTCAGACTTGTAAATGTAAAATCAATTTATAGCAGATGGTTGATTGGGATACACATATAATAGATAAACAGACAAGCATTACGTTATATAAACAGCAGATGTACAAGTACATGTTTCAAATATGTTGATTAATAAATATAATCGAATTCCTAGAAATTTATATTTCAATCTGAACATAATTATTGATGTATTTTGTGTGTTAATGGCGAGTTTAGAAGTTTTGCAAATACTGCAAAAGGCTATTATTGAAAAAAAAAGAGGGCAGGAGAAGTACAAACAAGGTTGATATATATATCTGTATGTCTATCTGTGTAGTTGTATATCTGGCTTAGTAACTCCTAAACGGTGAACCGAATTCAATTGAGATAGCTCTAACTCTAATATAACTAAGTAAGGAGTTGAGTATCCTGCAAATCCCGTGTAGTATCAGATCAAGGTTACCATTTTCTTGCAATGAAGTAACAAAAAACCAAATTTCGAATCGATCGAACCCGTGATAGGTGCTCTCTACTCTTCATCAACTAGAAAAGAGTTAAACTAAGATCTGCAAACGGCTAGAGAGTTTTTTTTATTTCTTAGAAATAAAACTTCAATTAATGTGAATTAATTGAAGTTTTTTTTATTTATCCTTCTTTTTTCGTCAGGAGTTAAAAATAATAACAGTTTAAATCACTGTATCGAGATACCGATACTTTTAGCTATAACATTTATTATATTTTACCTACAAAATTCAAACCCGATCCAGAACTTTCTGCTCTCGGTACATCGAGTTTTATCGAAAGTTCGTGCGAGTAACTCAAATGATTTCCAGCTTCCAGTGAAATACCGTTCGTGCCTGCAATCAGCTGAACACCTGGAAATTTTATACGATATTTCTGAGAAAATATTTCGAAAATGCATCGAATAAAACGTACTCGTAGAACTGAAAACAGAGAAAGTTAACCAGTTATTTTAGTACTTAACTTTTACATTCTTAAAACAAAAGGTAAGTATATTTAATTTACCTCCATACTATTTTATTTCTGGTTTTATTTCTTTATTTAATGGTATTGTCTTTCAGTATACAGACACTCATACTACTTTAACTATGTACGATATGTATGATTACATTATAATTATAATTGGGTACATAAATTATACAAAATTATGCCTGAAAACGGACAGGCAATTTCAGAGGGCGTTGCATCATGCACAATTGAAGGTTGCCTCGCGTGAAAATCAAATTAAATTTAAATATTCTCTAAAGGTGTTAAAGTAATGATCGTTTATATGTTAATGAGGCCTTTACAATCTATCAATTTACCCAGTTAAAGAGCAATGAACACAATAAACAGTGCTGTGATTAAACAACTAGATAATATTAATTAATAAGATTTTCCTTAAAGTCAGAGACAGAGTAACTTTTCTATCAGTAAAATGTATCAGATGATAGATCCAGTAAGGTCAAAAGTGGGAGATACCGACATCATACCCTTTTTTATTGCGAAACAATTCCTGTGTTCCGTACGACTGCAATAGTTTTACCCACATATATTTTTAAATGTTTGTATGGGCATGGCACAGGAGCAAATATTTGTATGAAACACTACAAACTCCATTATTTTTTTTGCATCTCACTTGAAATATTTTTCTTTGCACGAGAGTGTAAGTATATCCTTTAAAATATGTGCTTAAATCAAACGCTTTATGAAAAAGGGGTCATGAGGTCCTCAGCTTTCTTTTCATCATGACGCCACACACCATGCCATAAAACTTATCGTGGAAAATAAATATAAGTATATATCACGGATATTCACGCCATGTCGGCGGTTCGAAGAGAGATTTATAAGGTCCAGATAAGCCCGAACAATTTTTCATTTACCTTTTTCACCCGCTTGTAAGAATGGAGTTTCCGGAAAGATAGCGCTGGTCCGGCTTCTTTCGACCGAATTACATGGTCCAAGGTACAGTCGAGAGAAAAATGCTAACCTAACCCCAAAAATCGTTACCAAAAATCCCTCAACGCGTTAAAGTGGTTTTACTTTTTTATGTATTAGTCAAGCGAAGAAGCAAGCGAGATACCTGATGGCCTATGTACATTTGCAACACCAGAGGCACTACTGAAACACGAAAAGTCGCTATTAACGGTAGACTCAGGCCTGAGGATGGTCGCTAGGCAGTCAGGTCACACGATGGGACCTCACTACCATAGATAGATGTACGACACACATTACAACAATACAACAGCGATACCTACACTTTATAGGCTTTGTAGACATAACAGCGAACACCCCTACAACCCAGAAGCCGGGTAATCAGCGCATCCCTAATAAATAATCCCCGTTCGTGTTTCTCCATCACGTGCGCCCCAGAAATAATAATTCCAATGTTCTCGCTTAGGAAATTCGTTTCAGACGAGCGACTTTTACCGGTAAATCGATTAATTAAGTTTGTTATTACTTATTACTCTTAAAGCAATGAGAACCCGGTGATTAAAATTACAGTCTACCACATCAGGATCTAATTCTGGAATATCGTTCAAAGCTACCCGATATCCTGGGGATTTCCATCCAATGAACATCCCTCGGTGGCCACTCCTGTGCTTACAGACATGTTTTCGACTCTGATTGATCTTAGCCAGCAATCCCAGTAATTTCTCTTTCTCCCTTTGCTTAACTAACTCTCAGACCACTCATCCTGGGCCCTTTAATCCACTCCCCAGGGTCCTTGAATAGGACGATTCAAGCTTCCACTGTTGCCGCCCCGGACGGTCCATATCCCTGATTTTGCGAAATCGTAAGAAAAATCTCTTATCATCAATCAAATTTCGTCACGCTAAATTGATAACTTCCTCCTTTTTGGAAGTCGGTTTAAAATGACTGTGACACGCGGAGAAACCAGACAGATGATAGAACATATTATAATCGTTCCGTTATCGCCATTTAGCTACAAAATCGTAAAATGAAAACTAGGACATTTTTCCTCGACTGTACTTCCCTTGAATGATACCTGTTACTATCTGATGTTTCTATCCCAGCGACTTCATACAAACCAACGACTGATATTTGAATAATTTTATTATATTACATCCTTCCTTTTTCCTCTCCATTACTCCTTATTTCCATTCTTGGTTAGTATAATGTTCAGGCATTGTGGTGGACAGACCCTGGTATATAGGCAAAACTATCACTAAATACAATTTTTTTTTCCTATTGGAATATGATTTCCATTTGCTCAATAAGCTAATCCAGTAAGATTTTGCTTTTTATTTAAGTTTACATTAAGTAAGAGTAAGATAGACCCTTGTATTGACCCCTTCACCAGAACATAAACCTGGTTTCAAATCTAGCGTAAAGTACTTAAATAAAAAAATTGGTAGTTAGACTTCAACGATACATTTTGAACTGAAGTTTTCAAGGCTCTCTACATAGAGCGCGGGAAAAATTGTATATCAATGTATATAAATATGATGAATGGAGAAACTTCTCCCCTTTCGATGTTTCCAAACGTGTTAGTAAAGGTATACGGGGAAAACATAATAAAACCTAATGGATTGACAACAAATATAGGCGATTGTCGACAAACAGTGGTAGGGAACAGTCCTACATCCGCCACTAATCGATGGTAGGAAATAGATATAGAAATAGAAATTATTTATTTCCTTAAGACTATGGCACATACAATCAACAAGGGCACATACAATCAACATAGAAGATATTAATATTACAAAATGAATGTTTGTAGACGCTTTTGAAACTATTTGTAGTTTATTTATTAATTTATTAATATTTATAAACCGTATTGGACCTTAACAAAGCCAAGAAGACTGCGTAACCTATTTTGTATGAATCAATACTTAAACAGTCCAAGTTCAAGAAGAACTTTCACGGAATTTTATCGCCAGCAAGTTTCCAATGAAGTACAAACATATTTGGTATAACCATTAATCTATTGCATTTCATTGCAAACTTGCTGGCGAAGACACTAAAAAATCTGCTTGTAACAAAGTTATTTTTGCGTTGCCAAACATAGGACGTAACCGAAAATCTGCCGTTAATCGGATGGAATATCGAACAAAGATATATGACACGACGAAAGGGGTAGAATTTTTCCGTTTTGCTACGGAATACAAAAACGCTAAGGCAAGTGTACGAATACCTGAACTAAATACGAAATCTAAACGCATTATTTAATTTTTCTGCTGGTAAGGAGTCGAGCCCGGAACTATACGCAGCAGGCTATAATGGTGACCATTATCCCATTCGGGTTGCCATCATTTATATCTTACTATAATTAGCGACGTGTGCATCCCGAAGTTTATCTACAACAAAGCTATAATATAAAGTCTATCTCCGGCGGAAGCTGAAATGATCACGGTATTGACAGCTATCTATGATAGATACAGAGATGCAGAAGAAATGCGTAATCAAATTTCATAAGCAAGTTCTGCTTGTTATCCCACACTAGGATTCATTTGTCGTGGGTACTAAAGACACACACAATGACACTTATGCCAACACCCAGACTCAGAAACTACATCTAAACTGATAAATTATATTTTCACCCGGCTATGAATCGAACTTGGGACCTCTTGCACGTCAGACCTCTACAGTGAGCATTGCGACACGCGAGTGACGCGAGTCGATAAATTTTATTAGACAGAAGTCGTTAGATAAGAATAAGGATTCGTTTTTTTAATAAAGAATTTAATAATGTAGGTAAAAATTACCATATTATATACACGGAAGGAAAACAAAATTACCTATTCATCTAAACTGCACCTTTTTACAAGATTAAAAGAACAAGGCTGCGGAAAAAAAGAAAAATTCTCCGCTAAATTGGAAAAATAGCCCTCTTGTATAAACGCTTGACAATATCCTTCAGTAACTTTATCTCTCTGTGGGGTTTGTCCAAAAACAAAGGTGTCTGTCCCCTGCACATCATAAATCAGTCCCTTGTCGCCGATCGCCCACTTTGTTCTTTTATGGAGAAAACAGGTGACTGATTCTGTGTACCTAAGCTGAAGGAAGATACACCTCTTGGTGTAAAATGAATGTATTTTCTATTATTCTTAAAGGAATTTGAAGTTATAGCCCGTAAAGGCTAATTTTATCAAAGGTATTATAATAGGGTTGCCTTTTAGAGGGATTTATTTCAACTATTCTTTTTATTATAATCGTAAATTCTACTCATAATTGTGCTGGGGTTTTAAAGATTTAAAGATTTAAAGATTTATTAAACCATAAAAACAATTTCCTATCAGAATGAAAAAGATTTGGCCTGAGGTAGGTATATAGCGGAATATTAGACAATTGATAAATATACATGATATTGGGTATCCCAATATAGTATGTATTATGTATGGCAATAGTTAATTGTTCAGAATTGTTGCCCTACACTTCATATTTTTCACTGCAGTAGAAATTTTAATTTAAATATAACTATAATCAACTTGTTGCCTAAACACAATTAGCTTTAGCTTTGTAGGTTGCTTGCACCTGTAATTGTCAATTATAAGAAAACAATAAGTTCTGACCCAAAGTGTGATATAAATCCTGAACGTATTCTAAAATATCTCCCATAAAGAAAAGACGCGTTCAATTGACTTCAACGAAAAGCGTAAGCGAGTATCGAGTACTGAAGAATATTGTATATCGCGAGGTATTGAACCCAGACCCCGATAAAAGTAATCTTGGAGAATGGCTGCACAACAAAAGTGCCCCGACAGGTGACAGATTGACAGGTTGACGGATAGGGGCGCGTCTGTCTTCATTCGTGCTGTATATCTTCTCGGTGGGACCGTATTGAGAGCGGGGAACGCGTTTATCCGGCTTTTTTATTAAAATTAAGGAGTCCTGCTTATTAGAACAATCAGTATCGTGGCTTTCAAGTACACCTAGTCACAAATTCATGCACATATAATAAAGACAAGTATGCTGAAATTACGTTTTTAAACAATATACTTTCATACAAATAATTGCTTTTTTTCTTGGTTTTTACATATTGTGTTTTCGAGTTACAAAGACCTGATTAAATTAGAGTATATTACTCATATAGCAACCTATATTTATATTATATTATATTATATATCACTCGTAGACATGGCAGCGTTGGTGATTTTAATTGCTTACTTGGTTTTTACCATAATTTATTACTACTAATTAGTTGGTACGAATACATCAACTAAATCTTAAGATGTTTGTGACCTGTCATAAAAATTGGATGGATCAAATTTCACAAACGGGATTCTCATTTTATTTTGTCTGTTTGTCCATCTATCGGTATATAAATTTAAAGTTGAACGTGTTACACTTTATGTCTGATAAAATCAGCGTCGGATTAGCCAAACGTTATCCATCTGAAGCACCCCTAGCCCTTGACACGAAGATACAGATACCTCGTAAATACGAACCATTGTGCTCACGTCAAAAGAAAAATACGCACAAAGGGCAACAAACTTCGGCGATCTTCCGATATCATCTCATGCCAAAGTATCAGCTTCTCCCTTTTAACAAGAGCCAATATTCCGTAATTGATCCCGATTCTGATGTAAATTGTGTCGCCTACCGTATTTATCAAATTCGGAATCAGCAATACTTAGATGGCATCAGTATTGTGTTGTGTATACGAGTTTGTTCTGTTCGAGATTTGAATATTTTAGTACATTTCGTTGACTTGATGTAAAGTGTTTCACGTCATATACTTATTACTAACGCGTAGCAACTGAAGTGGTAGAAAATAGCTACTACATTTATTTTAGGTGATTTTACATGAGAAATAGATTTAATGATAAATAATGAAATAGCAAATGAGCATAGAGATCTACGCCCATAGAGATATATTTTTTTATGTAACAGGCAAGCTACGAAGCAGGCGAGATACCTGATGGTAAGTAGTCACCGACGCCTATAATCATTTGCAACGCCAGAGGACTCACCAATGCTTGCCGGCTTTGATGAGAAAAGGGACGGGATGGGATATAAAAGATGAGAAAGATGGGAAGAGGAACACTGGCTCTCAGGCGCACTACCGCAACACGACAAGCCGCTATTAACGGTAGACTCCGGCCTGAGAGTGGTCGATAGCCAGTCAGGTCACATGATGGGACCTTATCACCAGCAAATAGACTTTTGGGAAATAGGTACATTCCAAATTACGCAGAAAACTGAAATATTATTGCTCGTATAGTATCTTTCAATAGTCCTTGCAATATTTATTTTATAGTCTACAATTATTAACCAGGGAAAAAGTGTCTGGCATAATAAGAGTATTTTTATACTTACTTTATTAAGACGCTTTTAAATTTACAACGTGAACCAATTGCATTTAAATGAAATGACAACTTTGGAGTACTTAGTTCAAAGGGTACGTACCCTTAGAACTAAGTACTCCAAAGTTCCATTCAAAACTCTGACTTATTTTTTTTTGGTACAATTTTAATACTACTACTATAGTACTATTACTATTGGTATTTTTGGATTCCGTACCCAAAGAGTGCCAATGAACCCTATTACTGTATGTCCGTCCGTTTGTCACAGGCCTCTATTGACTTTTTTTACAGATTGTGGACTATACCCGCTAAAGCAACAAGTAATAAAAATAAATCAAATTGATCCTAGATATTTTTATAAATGTTTAACAAAAAAGTATTATTCCATGGTACGGAACCCTTTGTGTGCGAGTACGACTCGTTGGAACATGGCCGGATTTTTGTGCATCTTGTATACTGCCGTACCGGGGTAGGTCAGACAAACAGTCAGTGAGACACTCATCCATCATTTAAATACCACCGTGTAAAATATCTACTTGAATCGAACACTTTATGAAAAAGGGGTCATGAGTTCTTGGATATAAGTTTTGAATGATGAGTCTAAAAAATAAGGTTGTAGACGTTCCTTTGGGTTTAAGTTTTTTAAAGTTATTTTATACAGACACTTAAATTTTATTTATTTGTATAGATAATGCATTTTAAAGAATTAATCGATATAATTTAGCTATTATTTTGATCCATACTAATATTATAAATGCGAAAGTAAGTCTGTCTGTCTGTTAAGCTTTCACGGCCGAACTGCTGGACCGAATGTGTTGAAATTTAATATGAGGATAGTTTGAAGTATGACGATGAACATAGGCTACTTTTTATTCAAAAATCTACTCCTGTGTGGGTGAAGGGGCTTTTGAATTATTATATAAAGTTACACTTTTACGCCAGAATGGAATAGAACACGACGAACAGATAGAATACTCAAAATCATGTAGTTCAGGCGGGCGAAGCCGCGAGCGGAAACCTAGTTCTTTTAAAAACAAATTTACTTAAATAGAAGTAAAGTCGTACTTTCTCATCCAATTAGCGCGCGTCCTTCGAACGAGAACCAAAACAATAAGTAACTACCGAGTTTATTTATCCCATCAAATACCACGAGCCTGGATCAGTGCCAAATTGAACAAATAATGCAATCGAAATATCATATCTTAGTTAGAAAATAGAAGGTCGACTTAACCCGATCCCCACAACTATATACGTACATATTTGCTATATTTATTTTTATGGGTCTGTATACAAAGGGTGCCAACGAAACCCTATTTCTAAGACTCCCCTGTATGTCGGTCAGTTTGTCACAGGGCTCTATCTTACGAATCGTAACAACTAGGTACTTGAAATATTCGAGAGGAAAGCTAGTTTTAAATATCTTGACAAAGATTTTAGTATTTAAAATCAAAATCATTTATTTGCACAAATATGGGTATGGGTATAAAACATGTATAAAAGGTCTACAAAATCATTTAATTCGCCATATTAACCTTCATGAGGTATGAACATTTTTAAAATAACACACTAAAAAATATATATTTAATTATATATTTAATGCTTAATGTTATTATTTAAACATATTTACATTATTATTAGTATGGGCACCCAATATTGTGTTTTTTATTTAGATTTTATTTTTTATCACATTTTTAACCGGGTAAAATAATATTAAGAGCAGGAAAATGTAGCCGGGATCTTCT
>DWNK01000137.1:0-14132 GCA_018250315.1 Hyalothyrus neleus pemphigargyra | reverse complement strand
AAAAATTTCTTCAGTGGCGCATAATCATAATGGTATAGCTTATTTGAACATGAGTATGAATATTGCACGTTTTGCAAAGTTGGTTTGTTTAACGGGTCGGCCCTTTCTTAACCTAAAATATAATATTATTACTAACGGTAAAGATGAGATAAAAATAACGGTAAACGAGTTATATTTTACCTTGTTTTCGTAAGTTTAACGTTTTTTTTTTATTAATTTACGTGTTTACGACGCTATCGCTACAATTTATTGTTAAAGAGTAATTTAAACTTTAGAATCCGTACACATTAAGTACGGTGTTATAAGTAAAATTTTATTATAGGGACATAACCTAAATATTTAATTAAAGCACACAACACAGTCTCATCACAACCCGTTGAGTCATCGTCGAGTTATCGTCATGAATCCATAAAAAATACGAGACGAACTGAAGACACTCTCTTTATTGAATTACGTAATGTGGTGCAGGTGACTTCGACTTGATTTTCCTTCTATTAACTAATTAAACTTTATTTTAACTTTTACGAACTGTTAAACGATGGTTGACTATTTTTAACCATTCTTAATGATTAAAAATAAATGAAATGGATTTGAAAACCTAAAAAAACCTGATGGAGCAGCAGCTCCAGCAGACCTTTGGTACCAAGAGTGTATTGTATTGTTAAAACAAACCAAATTAACCCAAATTTGAACAGTTTACTAGAACCTACTGAAGAATTCACCTATCCGTCTTCGTGGATTTCAGATTTTAGTATCTTTATGTTTGTAATGTTTAAGTTAAAAAACGCGTTAAAAAGACAATTTATAAGCTAGTTATATTAATCCGGATAAGATAACTATAACGAGCTAATAAATTTTATAGCATAGGTACGCTTGACATACGCTTTTGTTAACGACGCTAATTATATTAGAGGCCTATGTCGCGTAGAGGACCTCTAAATGAAATAAATCCATGCAAATATGAGCCAAAGGCTTAACAGGCCGGACGAGCCGGAAACTTTAAGATTTGGCCGGAGACGACACGTAAAAACCCAAACATGTCCTAGACTACCCTGACGACACTACCACTACCTCAAACGCATCGGGAGGCTCATCTCCCGAACATCACACAACACACATGCCACACCATGCATACGCGCGCATGCACGCACGCACGCATAATATGCGTGTACGAACGCACGTTCAAATGTACGAACGCACGGACGCATGTATGCACGCTCGTACTCATGCGCGCGCGAACAAGAGTGCGTATATGTGTCTATACACATGAATATGTACATACTTACGAATTAAGGCCAAAATATTAACAACCGAAAAAAAAAACATTAAATTTAATGTAAAATTTCGATGACGACGCTCATAAACAAATTATTACAATTAGAATGAAGGATAGAAGATTATATTAACGTTAAATAAAACAAACGTGATAAAAATTCACGAGAATGAAAATGAAAGAAACTATAACGAATGTAAAATAGAATAGAAACAATAACTAAAATATAGACACTGCAACGGTTTAAAAGTGTAGATAGATAATACTATAAATTTAACTATGTGTCTAAATTTCCAATACTTACTTATGCGTACTTCGGCTCAAGAAAAAGCCGAGTAACTTTAGGGCTTGTAGCCTTATCAACTGGCTGTCAGATGACAATAGTTTAAATATTGTCCTAACTCCTCCCTGCAAGCAAATGATTATACATTTAGCATTTGTGATATATATCAATGTTTTAATTTCGCTTATGGGTGGAAAATATTTGAACACACCAAAACTGCGGCTAATGGAAATTATTTAAAACATATTTAAATGAAGTTTGATTGTTTCTAGAAAGGGAATAAGTGTCATAGTGTATACCTTGGCGTCGAATGCGGGCACCATAGAGCTGGGATGCTCAGACATGAGCGAGATCAGCATCTGAAGCACGTCGTGGAGGTTTTCGTCCTTAAATTATTATAATAAAATCATATTAGGCATTTGCGTAAATCAACATTAAATTAATATTCTATTTGCAAGGTTACACAGGTATCTTTCATCGATAGCACGTGTACAGAATGTGTATTTTTAAAGAGAAAATCGTGAACTTCTTGTTTTTATTTCGATGAAGTGGCTCAATTATTCACTTATAAATAAGATTAAACCTATCCCTATAGATACCTATAGATACCTATAGATAGGTTGTTTTTTATAATGTTTTTTTCGTTATTTTCTTACCTCATGCATTGTGGTCAAATAGTTTAGTAAAGATTGCAGTTCATCTTCTTTAACGCCGTTTCCGATCATAATCAGCTGTTTTAGAAACAGGAGGATATATGCTCGTATTGTCAGAATGTCCTTGTGGGCGGGGCGGGGACCATCTGAAAATACCGTCATCAGTTTTGAATTAGAGTTAGTTCTCCACAGAACTCTTATACAAAATTTTTCAAAACATTTATCACCAGATAAGATACAGCTAATACATCTGACATACAGCATCTGCTGGACCATGTACTATAATCACGGGAATTATATTTTAGCACAGTACAAAATTTACACTCCCACTTTAGGCCCTTTTCTGAATTATGGGAGCATTGATATGCATTAAACTGATCCGCCCACACCGACCCCATTACCTGCTATAAAAAAATTGGCATACATGCAACTAGTCCTATTAAAATCAGATGAAGGTTCACTCGTTTGTTACTCTTCTAACACAAAAAAGTAGAGTTTATTATGTATATTTTTATTCTAATTAAAATTAAATATTCCCTCACCGATCCCCTTCGGATTGATGCCGCTCTTGGGCCTGGGGTTGACCACCCAGTAGTAGTACTTGAGCGTGTGCACCGTCTGCAGCACCGTGCTCACGCGCCTCACGCTGCCGTATATGTGGGCGTCGGCGAGGAAGTCGGTCGCGAGGTAGCAGTACAGGCGCGCCTGGACGGCCGCCGGCGTGTGGATCCAGAGCGCCGGGTTGAACAGGATGTGGTCCAGCAACTGCCACGTGAGGAACGATTGGCAGAACGACTGCCGTTAGCATAGACTTTTTACTGTCCGATGGTTGGAAGCGTATGCACGTTTCTCTTGCTCGGTTTGGTTCCCCTACGTCATGGAGTACGCTATGTTTACCTACGTCTAGAAATGCGCTACGATTCACTACTTCTTAATATTCGCAACGTGTTCCTATATTTTGAAATATGCGTTCTCTTACTTTTTGGTATGGGCTTTGTTACTCTATGTTGAACTACGTTTTATAACATAATTATTCAACAAAAACGGAAAATTTGCAGCAAAATAGAATGTCAATACAAAGGGAATTTTTCATTTAGCACAAAACAAGGGTCACATGCTTTTTTAAAGGTTTAAAGATAAGCATATTACAAAGGACACCTTTAGTCGAATTGACTTTCAATCATAATTTATTAATATCAATATTGTTGTTGATATCAATCATCCTTGATCCATTATTTAGGGACATGACTTAATCTATAAAAGCGATCCCTTGTGCGTGAAAAGCAATATAAATCTGTAAAATGTAACCCATACACTACTCTATGACGTATGTATAAAATATGTCTGTGTGTGCATTTGTGGATCTACATACGTTTTTACAAAATTGAAAAGCACTTCTGGTGTTCACGTGATTTATTGCTGTGTTATAATGTCGCTGGTAGGTTTAAGAATATTTCAATCAACGAAATACACTGTGGACAACTCCCTCATTTAAATATAGTTGGAAGGCTCGATTTACAAACATTAAACTATATTTTAATAAATTTCACAACCAATGTTACATTATTAATTATTTCAAAATTTATTTGATGTTCGTTTCGCTTCGTCACAATTTCTTGTAAATCGACTTCCTTCAATCTCATTATTACATTTTTAATCTTGTGAAAAAATGGGTGTGCAATAAAATAATCGCAGTAGGTAAATGTTGTCATGAAGAGACGTGGAAGGTCGTGGAAGCAAGAGGGGCATGCGCTAACAACCATCGATAACAAAACAGTTCAGGATTGACGTAATAAAAAAATATTAAAATGTACATCTCTTAAAATAAATATGTTGCGTTTGGAATACTTGAAAAATTAAATTAATTAACTTTTAGAATAATTAACAGAGAAAGCCAATTTTTAACGTGACGTAACGTAAATTTAACGTGTTATTTTTTGGCGTGAATTTTAAATTTTCCTTCGGGTTTTAGAAATACAGTTCCATTTATTTACGTACGCATATTTTTATTTCATTTATATTCCTGATATACAGTTATACATCATAATGTAAAATCATTGATGACAAGTTCTCAGATGAGTGTGAGATTACTAATTCATTTTCTGTAAGTTGGTTTTATATAAGCATGGTCTAGAAAACCATCGGGATAATGATAACCATACAAACGTCAATATCAATGTTGCAATTATGAGTATGATTTCTTTTTTCGCAACTTTCTACATAAAACAAAGATAACAATGATGACATAAATGATACTTACAAAGTATTCCAAGCGCAATAAGCGAAATTTTATAATAACTGATTAAACTTCGATATATGAAAATAATAAGACAATAGTAAATACACAATAAAAATAATCAAGTGGATAAAGGAAAAGCACGATCACATTTGAAATAAAATTCAATCAAATTATTTCGTTCAACACCAAGAAAAGGACCAAAACAAAGGATAAGTGAACTTTAATAAAACGATTTTATAACGACTCTCACGATAACGACACGTTACGTTGTATGACCTTTAGGCCACAGAGACCACCACGGGGCCAGCAAAACTCATAAACCGTGAAAATATATCATTTTACAGCAAAAATAAATATTTTACGGCGTTATTTATTTTTACTGAGCGCTTCGTGGGTCGTTATAAATTTCTCCCTGAAGCAATTTTCTCCCTTACTTAGGGTGCAATACGGCATAAAACCCCCATTCATTGCCGGCACCAGAAATTACGTAGCAGTCGAGATTTGATCGCAAATTAATATTTCAGGGATCGCGCAATGGTAATTTACGCTGTTAATTTTGTAACGCAACCAATGAGTTTCAGTCGGGCGTCTTTTAAACTTGTATTTACACAGCACCCTCGAATTCATTACGAGAAAAAAAAATAAACTCAATTTTCCACAATTTTCTACCCTTGAAATCGTGGCAAGGTGATTTCCAATTCCCTTTCTCATTAATTCCAATGAAGCCCCATTAAGCGAATCGATTTTAAAAATACACATATTTTTCTTTCAAAATATGTGAAACACAAATAATATACAATTTTATCATTTAACTATATGAAAAGTGGTGAAGCGTTATTACTGCATAGTGCTGAACTCAAGTATTTTGCATATTCTGATTGCTCCATCTGCATACAAGCGAAAATAAGCGTTGCATAAACATTTTGAAGACCATTTCCCAGCTACAAGGGGTCATCACTCACTTAGCAAATGAGGAGCATTCTCTCGCATTAAATAACACATTGAAGTTGTTTTAATGCTAACGACATTACGTTATTATTTCCATTAATTCTTGCAAGATTTGTTATTTCTATTTACATAGATATATACATTACATAGTATGAACTCTGTCGTAAATTCATAACCGTTTATTTAATACCCATATTGTAATGTGTAGGCAGCGGTGCCTTGCGGTTAAGTCGATAAGTGAGTGATGATAGTATCCTTAAAACGTCATAAAAATATCTGAAAAAATAAAACCAATGTAAAATAGCTGCAACAAAATACACATAAACTTTCACGAAAGACTTTTATACAATACACGCTAAATACATATACTTTGGCGAACAACATTTATTCAACAGCGAAATAAGCTGCAAATAAATACACTTTGTTTTATAAGAGTGACAGTGTAATCTGAATATTGAAGTGCTTTTAAATATCCGACTATTTTCAAAAATAACGCACAGCTTTTAATCAACACAGCGTTCCAAAGACGAACGCTGTGCCTGTGTCAAATACTGCCAAACTTTCTGTGGATTACTTTCAAGAAGTGCCGTATCGCTTTATACGTACTGCACTCTCATTTAAATGATGACGAACATTGAAACTTCACAACCGAGCAAAGGTTAGAGAAAGAATATTATGATTTGTACTTTAAAATTTCATCCATTATTATCGTGAAAAACAACAATGGCAAATATAAAAACACTTTATTGGTCTGCTATGAAATCAAGTTAGTAAAACTAGAATAAGACTTTGTTTTCCACAATTACCTATACTTTGGACATGATGTTAAAAATTAATATCAGACTACAATTATCACATTGGCAAACATCCGTAGCCTTCAAGCAATTGAGCGCTAAAATACCTGTTTCAGGAGCAAATCGGAGTTCGGCGAGCAACTGGTGACTAGATGTTTCGTGAGATGCAGGAACGATGCGAGAGTGTCTGGAGTGAGGTGGTCGCGCCCGCAGCGTTGCAGCATGTGCGAGATTACCAGGAAACCACGACACTGCAGAATGTGCTGTTGCACCGTACTGCATGACTCCACTAGAGAGCAGACGAAGCCTAGCAGTTTCGAGCTGGAAATTAGACAGGTTATAATTAATCTCTTTACTGTTATGATATATATATTAAAAAAAAATGTAGCCTATGTTTATCGTACTTCAAATATATTCTTATGACTGATAGTACCAAGTATTTGTGCTTAAATTGAGGATAAATCTTTATACCTACGAGTGAACAATGATCATTCATTATCATAGTCGAAATTCAACTGTAAAGTCCCTCAATATTGAAGGTAAAACTTACATTTGCTTAGAATGTATATTGAGCATGGGAGACATGTTTTTAAACTATAGTAAAGAACCTCGAATAGGTCCGAAAGTAGTCGGGATATCCCGAAAATCACACGTAAGTTAAGCCATTATATAAATTCAAAACTAAATCTAGTTATTTTTTTTATTAAATTCCAATGTTGAGTTCTTCCTTCGGTTTCCAATGTTGAGTTGTTCAATTTATCCTAGTGTAATCAATTTGTCTGAAATAACTATACCTACTGAGTTTAAAAATGTCGATTTGACAATTTCCTTTCATAGAAACAACCCTATTGAGCAGTGTCATTAGCGCAATGAATTCCACTAAGTCCCTAACACTGAAGAGCATAGGCAACGTCGTTCATGTTATGTTTGCCTGGTCGGATTAGGTTAATCGTTTCGGATTAGTTATCCAATTCGCCATGGCGTTGGGTAGTTTGCAAATGTTCTACATCGTACATAGTTGTTTGTGAGCAAATTACATTATTGTCAATTGGGAACGCACGATCAATATAGATCGGAAGAGGTGATTCCGCTCCCTCATACAACCCTAGTGCCTCTTCGATTTATGGGTAACGTTTACCTAGCTTCAATCTTTAAGCAAAATCGAATTCATTTTGCCATTGAAGCGCTTGAAGGTCTATGGGGGCATCCCACATACTTTCTCCCCAAAACGACTTAAACATGCATGTCAAGCGAAATTATAAGTGCCGCATGCACAGTACGCACTTCTAGCAGATGAAATATACCACGATATTCTTACTATGCCGATTAATTGAATAAAATGCCTTAATTTTTTATTTAAGTGTCCCTTTAATTTTTAATGCAGACATAAGGCGCTCATTGAATTTAGATCTGGCAAGTTATTAGAATGAATGTACCGCTAGGCAAATGAGCATTAGCCAATCCATAAACTATTGTATTATGTACAACTAAGCAACTAGCATTTTATTGCTTGCGAGTTTCTATTATATCATCAGTGAGTCGGTTCTGGTTTGATGATGACTAACACATTTTCTAATATATTCTTGTATCATTAGGCCACAGACCCAATCCTAATAATTATATGTGTGTAACCTCTGTGCGCTACAAGCATCTCAATTAATCGTCTTTCTAAATCGAGTGATAGCCATTTGAGCCTGCATAAATTAGACCCTAAATCACTTCAAGCGAGTTTATATTGTGTCCGATTTACAGTATGATGTGGGTCGACATCAATGGATGATACCTCTGAGATAAACCGGACCATTCTGTAGTTTGTGCGCACCATTTTCTAAACGTTTATTGTGAATTTTGATATTGTAAGATTAGGTACTCCGAACAACTGTGGAAGGGAAGTGTGATTAGGGTTATAAAATATTTTAGTGGTGATTGTCATCAATCACAATACACAATAACGCATTAGGTTTAAACTTTTGTTAACTTTTAACTCAATCGTATTGTTTCTTCCGTCAGCTTCATAAATTTATTTGCTCGCTACCCAGAGTCGACACGAGGCAATTAGGAGTTGTCAGGAGTTGGTTCAGAGCCTCTATTAACCGACCGTCTCGAGATGTCAGTTAAACTCCTTTGGCGATTATGGACCGACACAGAAAGTGCATTTAGCCGGGTAACGTAACAGAAGGCACTCGGAATATTAATGAATGAATAGGGCTTTGAGAAGGCTAGGAGTATATCTGCTCTGAGTGTAGTTGATTTAGTAAATTTTACCGCATCTGAGCTTAGAGTGCGCAGCCGTTTGACACAAATGGAGTTTACGCAAACTTGGTTTGCATGTTTCATACGATACCAACTTAGCTAATAGAAGCTTACTCGTGTTACAAATTTAATTGGAGTAAACCGAAGTTCAAAACTACATATATAAATAAGGTTAAAAGGTTAATAACATTAACAAAATTATTTTGGTATAATCATATTATGTTGTAAATAGATGTTTTGTTTTTGTGATATATTGGAGTTTACGCTTTAGTCAAGCCACGCGACGGCGCAGCGATGTGGCACGCTGTTCTTTGGTATATAGATAGCTCTAAGATTGGTGTTTTTCTCTGTTATTCATTATTATCTTTATTCTGTCCTTCCGCTTATATGGACGCGAGTTTATGTATTGAAAAACGCTTTAGGCATACCGAATGTGACCTAAATCATAAACGTAGTGACTAAATAGCGCTATTATGGACGATATTACCCAGACTATAGGCGACGTAAATTTTATAGAGACTGTCCTGGCACTCACATTATGAAAGTACACAAAAAGATTTCTTTTCATTGCATCGTAATTTTTATTTAACCAAACTTGCTACGTCTTGAATGTCTTGTTATCTAACCCTTTTTGAAAACTCTAGTGACATGCAAAAAAATAAAGCTTAATAATATTCCAACAGAGCTAAACAAACTTAATCCAAGTTAGCTGAACTGTCACTGAACTTTATTAAACTCTAAAAAGTTCTACTACCCATCTCCTAGGTTCTTAGTAATATCAGCTTAATTATAAGAACACGTCAGTCTATAGAACTTATTCTGTTTTACATATTAAGTTAACAAAGTCAAAATTGAACTAAAAAACAAAAAGTATGAAGAAAAACTTTGTAACTACTAAAAACCTTCTTTTGATTTAATTCAGCTCAGTTACACCGAAAGTACCAGGGGAACATACCACAGCATGGGATCTCGTTTGGGGTCGGTTGCAGGAGCGTCGTGCGGCAGGTCGAGTTGGGCGAACAGCGGGAACAACACTTGCACCCCGCCGATCGAATTGAGCGCGCTGTGTATTGAGTGGGTTACAACCGCTTTAACCTCCTGTAACACAACAATGATTCATTTATTTGTATCTGTATATTTAAAATTTTATCCATCCAACTACCGCAAGTGTTGCTTTACGGGACTTTTGGTCGTATTGCCTTACAGTAGTCGACGTGGAATTTTAAAACATTAAATGACTTTGCCTTATAATTTCTAAACGAGACCGAGCTCAGCAATGTTGATAATGACATGACTATTGATTTTATGAATAATAAAATTAAGACGGTCCAACAAAATATCTATTGTAGTAGTCCAAAAAAGGTCCACGACAATAATTTGCTTCAGGTATTTGAAATAAGTTTTAAATAAAAATTTGTTAAGACACAACTTACATAATGTTAGGCCTAATGCCAAAGTGAGTATTTTTAGCGTACGAACATAAGTTATAATATAAGTTATAACTACGCACTAACACATAGGTGAAACAATTCGCCGGCACCTTTTAATACGTTCTTTAAAAGTTATGTTAAGTTCGTATTTACATTGCTGGCCGAGTGACTCGTGCAAAGTGCAAGCTAAAGTCAGCTAGACAATGCGACCGTGAGTAATGAAAGCGGCCGTCTCAGAAACAGTGCCTCGTAGGGAATTTAATCAGAGAGAATAAGGCGGGCAGGGGAACATTAAACTATCCCTTAGAAATAAGAGAAAGCTTGGACATATAGAGTGACTGTTGTTTAATTGCAAGTTGTGTGAGAAGAACTAAGTTCGTAATTAGAAACTATTACATATATCTCCTAAACAATAACGAACCTGACAATCTTACCCAGAACAGGAAACTGTTTTCAACAGATAAAAGTAATTAAATTAGACACTACTCTATACTAGCTAAATAAAGGTTTTCAAACTTATTTCATCTGCTGCTCTCTTCGATAATATTTATTATTCTAGCGCCCTCTACAAACAATATAATAACCTACAACGTGCATTCAGACAAGACATACCTAGTTATCAATGTAGTTGTAACCTAAAATTCATACTGCTTTTGTAGTACTAAAACGAAAATTAGTTATTACATCGCCCCTTTAATTCAATTTACTTAAGGTCATTTACCGTTCTTCGGCGATCAAGCATTCACAAGGGGGCGTTATCGCACTTTGAGAAAAACTGAGCTAGAGGGACGTAGTCGCGGAGTGCTTTCAACTAGGTTGGTATTTTATGTTTGTGATATTGATTTGTTATATGAACATATAAATTAGTCAATTCTGGCACGCGATCACAGAGCTACGTATTGAAGGGGCGACATATTTTCGCCCCAGGATCCCAGGTTATAAAGCAAGTGACACATTATCGAACTTAGCTGCACGCACCGTTTTGACGTTATCTAATAAAAATAACAAGAATTTGCACAAAAAAAAACATTGATTTTGTACATTTAACCCTTCCTATTGAAATTGTGTATACTAAGAGTACATGAAACGTTGACTATGAACGTATTCAGTAAAAAATGTGGGGTGATTCGTCACGATGCTCACCTACAAAGGTAAATTCATAAAAAAAGTAGAGCGCGAAAGCAACGAAGCTTTTTACTTACGTTGGTAAATACGAGAGAAAAAGAGACAAAGAATGCCTCTATTAAAAGAAAGAAAGAAAGTGTCTTTCTCTCTCTCTTCCCTCTGTCATAGGAAGCGAATGAAATAGACATAGACGTACCGATAGAAAAGAGACCAACATGTAGCTACAGAGGGCAAATAATGAGACCAGTTTCAAATTCTTCGTCCCTTTTATTGCACACACGAGGGTTGTACTAAAAATTTACATGTTGTGTCACAAAAGAAAGTGATCGATCCCTTTAGGGTTTTTCCATGTTTAGTGTAATTAAATTACCCACATGTCCCACATACCATTATAATCAACTCAACCCTTTACCCAGTTATTACAAGTACCAGGCAACCATAAACCTGAAGGGCTTACCTGTAGCATCAACGCGTGGGGCGTGTGTACGAAGTACGACACGTTTCCTTTGGGCGCTGACTGAAGGCATAGTTGCCCGTCTGTCGCCACGGGGTTGTACATGAACACAATAGCGGACGATAACTTCCCATCGTAGAGCACCTGCGTTTTAAAATATTGGATTAATATTCATAAAACGATGTTGAAATATTCCAACAATAAGGATTCTGTACCCTTAGTACTCGTTTTCGACTACTCGATCATCGAAAACGAAAACGATTCCGACTCTTTGATTGGCTGAGAGCGACACGTTTATCGAGTCGATGGCTCTCTCAGCCAATAAGATGGGTAGACTCGGGAGTCGATACGAAATAGTGTATCAAGCATTATTTTTTTATTACAACTCATAATAAGTAGTTCATCATAGTAACTGTTTTATTAGCTAGCTAGTATATAAAAGTTGATAAATGAGGCACATAGTCGTAAATACAGAATACTAAAAAAAGAATACAGGAACAAACATAATAATAATATACTTCTACTAATAGTAATATTAAGGGGGATCACCCACGGCGACTTTTTGTAGCGATGCACTAGCGATACAGTCTCAAAAAATCGGGTTACAGTCGCGATGATGTCGCTTATCGTATGCAAATACAAATACTAGAAATGACCAAAAGTAGCGCAAGTTGCGCCATACAGACGCGTGTTTATAAAACGCGCTTCAAATAGTCGCCGCGACATCACATTGGAATATAATTAAGTAACATAACTACTGAAACAACTCCATACCATTATAGTTTTAGTAAATTACACAAATTACAAAAACAAAACAAGCAAATTACAAACCACACCATACTCAAAATAAAATAAAGTCCCAGTCATTTCTTTTCCTTTTCAGTAAATGTTATTACAAAATGTATGAACCTGTTAAATACGATACCTACGCTTAGGGCTTAATCCGTTACTGCAAACACTCAACAAACATAAAATGCGACGATATACGATGTCCGATACAATGCAATATGAAATTAATTTTGAGGTTAAAGCGAAGCATGTAAATAAAATTTGTAGGTTAAAAGTTAAAATTGTTACGCTACACAAAAAACAGGGTATAAAATCATTTAATTCCAATTACTAGATAAACTAACATAACAACATATAGCTCGGTTATATTTCGAACATACATCGATCAATGTATCATCTTCGGCTGTACGATTCAATTACGAGATACGAAAACTGGCAACAGTAACGAGGTAATGAAGATCCTACATAACACTTAATAAGTTAGTATTGGGTTACAGACTCAGATATATATTTGTCATCGGATAGAGTGGTATATAATTTAGTTTGAATTATCTTTATTTATTTATTTATTTCTTCAAGGAAAACTTACAGCTAATTACATCTTTAGGAACAATTTATGGGAACATATGAAGGCAATTACAAGTTTTCACACTTATGTATGTATAAGAGATTTAATATTTAATACCAGTTATTCTCATTTTGGATTTAGAAAAGTTTGTTTTGTTTATTAAGTTTGTTCTTTAAGCCCGGTAAAAGGTGCCTGTGAAATAATTTAAAACCTCAACTCAACGCGGACAATGTCGGTCAAAAGCTGAAATTACTTTGTGTTTATTAATTAGGAAAATGGAAACTAATTACTCTCAAGATAGGCTTTCTACGTCTATTCATTTACCTAATACTATAGCCAAACATATGCATTGCCTAGATATTCTGCAACTGCATTGTGATGCATTTACACTGGCAACTGAAATCGCTTAATTCTAGGCAACTCGATATAAAATTGCGCTAGATTGCTCCATTAATTGCTCCAGATTGCTCCACTAATTGCTCCAGAATACTCCAATACACAGTTGCCGGGCTATTATTGCCCGTGTAAACGCACTTTCATAGAATCATGAAATTGTCGATATCTTTAACAGTGTCGTAACAACATGTTAATATTGTCAGTTTTTTTTTCTTTTATTTATGTGTAAGCGAGATACCTGATGGTAAATAGTCATCGCCGCCTATGAACATATGCAACACCAGAGGAGTCGCCTATGCTCGCCGGCTTTAAAGGGATGGGATTGGTTGGAGAGGATGCGAAGAGTGGGAAGAGAGACTTTCAGGCGCACTACCGGAACACGACAAGTCCCTAGACGATAGACTCTAAACTGAGGGTGGTCGCTAGCCAGTCAGATCACACGATGGGACTTTATCACCAGCAAAATGTATCTGTTCCTATGTGTTCAATTCTTCTAACTCTCAAACATCAAGTCATATAATTTCTTGAAGTTTGTCACGCATATATTCAAATAAGATCTAATTAAAATGCAATAGTACAAGTCAAATCAACTTAATTTACACATCAAAATTAATTAACACATTATAGTCAATCTACCAACGCTCGTCCGGTTTTCTATTAGAATGAGGATGAGATAGGATAGACTTTGAAGTGCCGAATGGTCGACTTTTAAATATTTTAGGAACATTGCGTTGAAAACAAAAATAGGTAAGTCTCACACACGCATAAATGAAAAGAAAAACCTGAAGTTCAATTTGGCAATGATTAAAAAATATTAAAGTTACTCATTGGCAACATAACTCTGTTAAAAGCCTAACCACAGTGGCGCAGCGTACAGTGTCGAGTTACTCGCCTCGTCTCACACCTCCAACGATACGTTACATGTTA